>CATIWR010266864.1:0-18237 GCA_949677035.1 Omphalea diandra | reverse complement strand
ATTTTAAATTTAAATTATTTTAAATTCTCATCTAAATCAAATTAGGTGCGATTTTCTTTTTTCAAGTGAATTTAAGTCAAAATTTTAAATCATATTAAAAACTACAAGCTATAGTTATGATTGTATTAGAGAAAAAGGTCTTAGTTATGTTCTTTTTCTTTCTAGCTAATAGTGTGGAATTGGATTCCAATTTCTAGTATTTAGGATCAATCCTAAAAGTTAGGGGTGAGCAAATGGTTGATTTGGTTTTTGATCAAAATCAAATAAATTAAATTTTATATATTTAAAATCAAATCAAACCAAAATTTTGGAAAAATTAAATTAATCAAACCGATTAAACCAAAACTTATATGCCTATAAATAAAATTGAATCGAATCTATAAAGTTTGGTTTGGTTCGATTTGATTAAATTACATGTATTTTAAATATGATTTTATTCAAATTGATTTGATTTATTAATAGTTTCGGCTAATTCAATTTTTTCGATTTTTTATCTGAAAGACTGAATTGAAAATCAATTTTATTTTAAAATTAAAACTGAACTGAACCGAACCAACTCAGTTCGATCAACTTTTTGATTAGATCCGATTTTTGCTTACCCCCTAATACAAGCGTCCAAATAGCTTAAATTCTTTTGGCTTTTGTTATCTAAAGCCTACCGCAAGCACAAGCTTATAATAAATAAATTAATTAAGGATAATACTATTTAATTCAAGTTGAAATTTAATGAATATATTTTAAGTAAAATAAATAATTAATATTATTTATAAATAATAATTTTACCCTTAATAAATATATGTCTTCTCAATATCAATTTAAATTTTATTAAAATTTTATTTTAATTTTTTCATTAATTTCATAATAAATATGTTTTAATTTTACAATTATATTTTTATTAAGATAGTATTTAATGGATTTCAGAACCAAATAGCATTACTCTTAATTAAAATAGTAATGATAATGATATTTTCATATTGGAGAGAGAGGCTGAGTAGTTAATAGTTCTGCACTTTGCTTATTGTTGTCAAAAGCCATAATGGCATCTCCACTTTAGGGAGCCACCATTTGCTTATTCTTTGTTAGCCTTTTTTAACATCTATTTGGCTCTTTATTTGTTTATAAGCACTTTACTTTCTAATTTCCCATATATGTGTACCTCCTGTCTTCTCTCTTTTTCTTCTTTCTTGGTACAGGTACAGCCATTGCTGCTGCTTCTTTTTTAATTTTCATCAACTATGAAAGATTCACTGGGTATGTTTCTGTTATCTCTTTTGTTTTTTTTTTTTTTCCTAATAGTGTAATTTATTTCCCTTTTGTTTATTAGTTTGTGAACAACCAGCTTGAGTAAAAACTATAGAAACCCAACACAGGGGAGACCAAAGAATTGAATAGGAATGTGGACCAATGCCTCGTTTCTTTTTCTGGGTATTCAAGTTAATCATGACGCTTCAATCTTTGCTATTTGTGTTCACTTGGAGTTTTAAGCCATACAGATTAAGATTGTTGTATACTTCATTAGTTATCCTGATTACAGCTAGCAATTGTTTTGTTTTCCTCTTCTATTCTATGGTCTAAGATTGTTTTGTGATTGCTTCATCATTATAAGTTATAATAAGTTATAAATTTTATGTTTATTGCCATATTCTGTGGAATACATTGAAACTGCTGGGATTGCATTTGTCAATATTCTTTGATTGGAACCACAATAGTTTCTGTTTTAGTGGGTTACTGGGTTTTATTCCAATTGCCTAATCTAATAGAGGTAGACGATGGAAGTTTCAATTTTTCAACAAACCTATGACAGTACTGCGATTTTTCTGGACTGTTAAAAGGCTTATTATGCAACCTGACGTAATATCACATTAATTTTGCTTTACTAGTTTGCTGAGGTTCTTCCTTTCTTGATCAATAAGAGCCCATGAATCTAAAATGTCTGAACTTAGAAGGCAGACAATAGAATTTCTTGTCCATATTCTGCAAGTTATTCCACGGTTTATTTCCTTATAAGTTACATTTTGATCTTGAAAGGAAAGAGAGGAAGAAACACAAGGAAGGAAATGTTTTGGTGGCATTTTACTTCATTTACTCATTCTCCAAGATGCTTGGACTGCTGCCTTGGTTTGATTGATTACTTCTAGAGCATTGTGGTACATAAGTGTTAAGATAGATTTAGATATTATGCCAAAAAATGAATGAGAGGAAGGAGCTTATAAAAGAAAGTTTTTCATTTTCTTTTCCTTACTCATTCATTCCAAGATGCAAAAGATGCAATTGGGGGTTGGATTCTTTGGATTAATGCCAACAGTAAGATCTTTGGGGTACTTGAGAGCAAATGGTAAATCAATCAAAGAATATCATAATTTATGACTAAGGTTTTATGGATGTTTTCCAGAGTGCATCGCTCTGCTGCTATACACAAAATATCATCCTAGGGTCTTAATCACCGCCACAATAGATGCAACTCATCATGGTCCTCTATCATTCTCTGGATTTCTCTAAAATTAAATGAATAAGGGGGTAGAATTAATGCACAGATGTTAACTAAAATGTACTTTTGCAGCGTTACTTTTGCATGTGGTTGCAAAACACTAGCTAACTTGGGAAAATTTTAGAGGACTGTTGTTTTTGCTGCCTATAATGTGTGGCGGCAACTGTTTGGTGATGAAGAAAGCATAAGTACACAAGGTTATGTGATAAATATGAGAACATTAAGATGAATTTGTGAAAATATGAGAGTTGACCAGAGGGCAAATTAGTCCGTCTGTAGGAAGATGGAAGTGCCATCCATTGAAAAGTTGTTGACTGAAGGGTGATTGCTTGATGTTTTGGTATTATTTTCATAATGTTACTCAATTGCATTACAGAGGAAGGCAACTTAAGAAATTGTTATTACCATAATTATTTTTTATCAACCTCGAAATGTAGATCTTTGTTAATATATGTACATTTTCTATTTAAAATATGTTAATACATGAAATTTACCATGCCGTAGAACTATGTAACTACATGCTATCTTCTGTCCTTTGCTAAGCATTAATTTGATTCATCCTTATGTCCTTTTTAAGGCACATCTCACCCTTGCCCTTCACTGAAGTCATTGTCATCCAAAATAGGAGGAATGTTTTGCCAGTGTGGTTCACAAAACAAATATAAGAGGTTGGATGCAAAGCTGGAAAAGAAGATGATTGAAGTTAAGAGAAGTTCATCAGGGCGTACAAATTTTAAATCTATTGACAGCATAATCTTGAGATTTCCTCAGTTCAAAGAGGGACTGAAAAACATCAGAAGTGTGTTTGAACAGTATGGTGAGTTTCAACAGGGTTGCTTTTATGTGGCCTAAGATATTATGGTTGATTATTCTGCATTTTCACGATTTGTGACTCTATCTAATAGATGAAGATGCAAATGGTGCTATTGACCATGAGGAGCTCAAAAGATGTTTACAGAAACTGCAAATCACTCTAAAAGAGCAAGAGATTGAGGATCTGTTTCATTCCTGTGACATTGATGGGAGCCAGGGGATACAATTCAATGAGTTCATTGTTCTTCTGTGTCTCATCTATCTCCTAGTGGAACCATCTTCGTCTCCTCATAGTGTATCCAGGATAAACTCAAAATTTGTCTTATATAATCTTTCTAGTATCAAAGATGTTAATTGAGTGCATTGCCGTTCAATATTTTTTATGCTCCACTGACTTTTTTCAGACATCAAAGACGGTTTCACCTGAGCTTGAGGCCACTTTTGATACTATTGTTGAAGCATTCTTATTTCTTGATAAGAATGGTGTTGGAAAGCTAAACAAGAAAGATGTGCTCAAAGCACTGAATGAGGCTTCTCCTTGGGAAAAATCACCTGCACACATAACCAAGTCCCGATTCAGTACTGATCTCCTTCACATGCTATAATTATAATTTTGATTTTGTACTATCAGTTGAGTTAGTTTAACAATCTTTTGATGATTCATATGAATAATGGCAGGAGAAATGGACTGGGACAGGAATGGGAAGGTGAGCTTCAGGGAGTTCCTCTTTGCTTTATTAAACTGGGTCGGGATTGATGCTGATGAAGAAATTCCTGTGATGGGATGTTAAAATAAGTGCAAGATCAAAAATATGGGCTGGATAATAATCCAACATGAGGTCAGATAAAACTATTTATATAAATACTTGAACAATTCAAGTAAGTTGCTGCTATGTATGCTCATGTATTTTATGGTTCCTTTGAAATGATAATATTTTTAATCATCCTGTGAATCATCTTGATAATTTATGAGATTATCACATTGGCTTCCTTGTGAGCAAGGCTTAGGAGGCTTTTCTGTTCCTTTTATGATTCTATTCTTCCAATATAGCCTAATAAAGTTCAAGAGTTGTGCTTGAAAGTGAATCATGTTGACAAGTATGACTGAAGTTTTTCTGAAGTTTCATCAAAGGAACTCTACAAGTTTCTTCCCAAGCATATTACAATCTTTTGGATGTGGATATGGTTGATGGTATAATAAGATAGATGTACATGGTTAAATGAAATAAAGTATTACATAAGTGGATGTTTCTAATGACACAAAAATCCATTATAAAACATAGCATCTACATTAATAGTATACAGAGGTTAAAAAAACAAAAAAGAACAGGAAAAAACTCTTAACTGCCTCAAAGACCTTGTAGTCTTTAATTGTTTGCTACTGTTGCGTAACTCATTGTATTCCCAGTGCTTGGATTCTCTTGATCAATGACAAGGAAGAAGCATTCTTTTGTTTCCATTCCTCTCTACTTTCCTTCTTTTGCTCTGCTCCCATGAAGAACTGACCATTACCATCCAGTATGCTCACAGTCTGCCTCATGCTTGGTCTTAATTCTGGGTTGGACCTAGTGCATAAAATTCCCAATTTGAGAAGTCTTATTAGTTCCTTATGATCATACTCACCATTCAACCTTATATCAGCCAGTTCCTCCAACTGTCTTTTCTGTGCCTCGAATTCATGAACTCTATTAACCAGTAGTACCACGGGTCGCCGGAAGTCCACTGCCATCTGTCCAGTGACAACCTCAAGCACTACCACACCAAAACTATAAACATCAGCCATTGGCGTTGCTTCACCAGATTCTATGTATTCTGGTGACATGTAACCAAAAATGCCACGAACTGATTTATTTCCCTTATTGGCTGCATTATGAGCATGATCATTTCTTGTCAAGAACTCTGCAAGTGCAAAGTTACCAAGTCTTGGGTTCATGTCTGGATCAAGAATGACAGAGGAAGAGGTAATGTTCCTGTGGATAACTTGTTCATCCCATTCCTCATGAAGATAAAGAATGGCAAAAGCAAGTGATTTGATAATGCTGTATCTGTGGCGCCATCGCAGGACATGATGGCCAATTCTGTTATCATGATGGAACATGAGGTGACTTAGGAGGCGGTTCGCAGAATAATCATAGACAACAAGCATCTCTCCTTGCTCAGTGCACCATCCTCGGAGCTGTATAAGGTTGCGATGGCGAAGCTTGGCTAAATTTTGCAGTTCAGATGAAAATCGTGTTCTAATTGCAGGGCATTTTGTCATGCCAAGCCTCTTCACCACAACATGATCGCCATCATCAAGGATGCCACGGTATGCAGTTCCGAAGTCCACCTCTGCTATGCGATAGGAGTCAGAAAAATTGTTTGTAGCAGAAATGATTTCCCTGTAGGATATTTCCCTGGGAGTTTCCACCATTAAGTGTGTGCTTCTTCGATAACTTCTATTGTTAGAAGAACAACTAGAACTATTATTTCCGAATTCTGCTGTTGCATATATAGTTTCTCCAATGGCTGTGACAAAGGTTGATGAAGTGGATGTAACAGAAAAGTTTGAGCTTGGTGTAGAGGTGGTAGACCTGGTGGTGTTGGTGTTGGTGTTGCTTGCGCTAGTATCAGAGGAGGAAGATAAGGATATGTACCGAGGATGGGCCTGAAATGATGGGAGAGGCGGCAATTTGCCCACAATGTTGGCGGAAAGTGTTTCCACAATCCATTTCATGTTAGGCCTAAGTTGTAGGTTGTGAAGTGTGCAAAGCAGTCCAAGATGAATCAGTTGTTCCATATCAGAACGTGCATAAGATCCATCTACTAGCCTATTATCTCCTGCTTGTAAAAGCTTCCCTTCATCTGATAGTCTCCTGGTCCAGTCAAGCAGAATGATCTGATCTTCAGGGTATGTGAGATCAACAGCCCGCCTCCCAGAAACCACCTCTAACACAACAATCCCAAAGCTGAAAACATCAGATTTTGCAGTAGCGACGCTCCGCCTCTGGAAGCTCTCAGGTGGCAAGTAACCTATAGTGCCACCAATTCTGGTTGAGTCCGCCAAGCGAAACTGGTGGTTTTTGATTGAAGGCATTCTGCTTTGGTACTCAAGTTCATGTTCAAGCCACCTAGCCAACCCAAAATCACCTAGCCGTGCATTATAATGGGAGTCGAGCATAACATTACTTGTCTTTACATCTCGATGAATGATCTGAGTCTCCAGTTGTTCATGGAGATAATGCAGTGCAGCTGCTAAACCACCAATTATTTTCCTTCTCCTTTCCCAATTAAGTGGCGCTGCTGTTAGGTTTTCAGGCCTCCTAAAAAGCACCCTGTCAAGGCTGCGGTTAGGCATGTAGTCATAAACCAGAAGCAACTGGTCTTCAT
Organism: Omphalea diandra; assembly: GCA_949677035.1. Classification (NCBI taxonomy): domain Eukaryota; kingdom Viridiplantae; phylum Streptophyta; class Magnoliopsida; order Malpighiales; family Euphorbiaceae; genus Omphalea; species Omphalea diandra. The sequence goes on along the minus strand of CATIWR010266864.1, from coordinate 11,567 downwards.
GAACACACCATCCCCTTAAGCGGACAAGATTCCTGTGTCGTAGATGCGCAACAGCAACCAATTCAGCAGCAAAAGTCTTCTCAAATTGCTCTCCTTTCTCAGCCAAGCATTTCACAGCAACCACCGTACCATCACTAGGTAAAACTGCTCTGTAAACTTTGCCAAAACCTCCACTTCCAAGAATTTCATCTTCACTAAACCCCTTAGAACCTATATAAAGCTCTGCATGGCTGAAAATCCTTGGATGTTCACCAGCACCAACCTTGTCAGATATGTGGATACCTTCCAGGTCATGAAACAGACCAGACTGTTGTTTTCTCAATCTTTCATGACAAAAACAACCAACCCATCTCGACTCATACAATCTCCTTAGAGAATCACCAAGAAAATCAAGAACTTGACCCCCGCAGGCCCGCCTGTGATGTTTTTTTATCTCTTCTTTGGCAGGTGGAGGGACTTTGTGGTGGTGGTGTTCATATGGTATGATATCATCGAAGTCAGCTGGCAAGGTAATGCAAAGGCGGTTCAGCTTCATGGCGGGAGCCTGCGAGTAATCTTGAATAAGCTCTAGAAAGGCATTGAATGAAGGTGGAAAATGGGAAATGACAGGAACTCTTTCTGTCTTGGGGGGTGTATTTATGTGAAAAGAGTGAACCCTTTTTCGGATGTGTGCGTTAATATTCAAATTCGTTAGGTTGCACGGTTGAATTGTATTCCATCAAACCGTCCAGCAAGGAGCCTACCTAGCACACATCATCTGAAGTTTCTGAACAGTACAAAACCATAATCTCTAGAACTTATTTTACTGCTTTAATTTAACCTTATATTACATATGGTTTCCGGAAACACACCTGAAATTCCATAAGGATGGTTTCACATTGTTGGTCATATAGAAACGCCTTGGGCGTAAAAACACATGTATGTAAGGTCTGGTCTTGACTCTTGAACTTCTTCTAGTTTTACCGTTTCTTGGCAGGTCAAAACTGCATCAGTTTGTCAACATTAACGTTTGACAAACGCAAAAATAATCATTATCTTATTACAGTTGGACTAGTTTTTATGCATGTTTCACTAATAAATTGATCTTGTATGTGAATTGGGTTAGGTGGGTCCCATTTACTGGGTTTGGAGTGCAATAAATAGCAATGGTTTTAAAATAGGATAGAGCTCAAACTGGTCTATTGGGCAATTTTCAATTTAGTTACTTCGATGAGTTTGATTGGTTTAATAGTGTAATTTTTATTTTTTTAAAATATATAAATAATACATAAAAATATTTAAAAATAAAAAAATATATAATATAAAAAAGGAACAAAATTATATTTTAAAATTTAAAATTTAAATAAAATAAAATAATATTTAATTTTTTCATAAAATGATATAGTTTTTAATTGAACTAGTTTATTATAATTTTATCGGTTTTGATCGATATTTCAAATGATCGATTTTAATGTTGAACTAAATTAAATTAATGACCGATTTTCGATTTTATTGGTCCAACCAACTAATTTAATTTGATTTTGAAAATTTTAATAAATAGAATTAAGTTAGAGATAGATAATGGAAAGAAGTCCGTGCCAAGTAGAAGCTAAGCCTAGGATTATGTGGAAAAATGAATGTGAAAGAATTATGGTGTACCTAATTGGGTTAGAATGAGGCCAAACCATTGTCAACAAATTACGAACGAAGCAATAAAAAAAAAAAAAAGGAATTTCAATAAGATTGGAAAGCCATTGTCTCTTCACACTCACGTCCACTGTAGCAAGTGCATTGTGATTTGATACGGATCACTAAATGCTCATTGTGATTCAAAGTTTGAATAAGTGCACAAAAAGCAACTTTAGATGGGGAGATTCTTCCACAGCTGCTCTCAAATTGTCCAAAATCAAACATTTCTCAGCATGTTTCTTCACCTCTTTGCTAATACAACAAAAAAACTGATACTTTTACTCTCAGTACTAATCATGCTTAGCAAAAGTAAGCAATCAAAAATTAAAGTACCCATCACTTCAAAACTCCTCAGGAGCACAAACAATGGCGCAATCAGTGAAGATAGATTGTGGGTACAAGTCATTTTTGGCACAGCTGTGACGCGGTGAGGCCTGTGAGAAACTTTTTCTTTTTATGAGAAAGTCTTAGAATTCAGCATGTAGATTAATTATTATAACTAATTAACATATATAATATGATTCTGAAAAAAATATCTATTTTTGATCGGTTTAGGAATTTGGCATTTTGTGGTGGTGAAAGAATGCAAGCGGGGGATGGTTGGCACATCGTTTTCAAGATAAGATTTTTTTTTCATATAAATTTATTTGGACGTGAATGCGTAGGTAGTTAGTTTGGAGATGGGTGGGTTGCCTACTATCACCACTGCTACGGCTGTTTCTTTCTTATTAATTGGAGGGTCCTTTCATTCAATGGGAAGCACAGAGATTCAATATGCTCTTTGAGAGGGAAACAGAAGAGCACAAATTTTAAAATTTTGATTTATCGATCTATCGGTCCTTGCCTTCTACAAATTTTAAAAAATATTTTATCAGTTAGAAATGATTTTCTTTAATTCAAGAAAATGAAAATAATACGACATAACTTTGAAATTCACTTATTAACCGTTAATCAAAGTTAAGGGCTCAAAATCAACTAAGTAACATCTTCATTTCAATTCTAAATAATATTTGATTAGATTATAGTCTATATGGAAATAATAAATAGTGAATTTCATCCCTAGATTTTGTTTGTATATATTAATAAATAAATTTTTAAAATTTAGTATCCATTTTATGAAATATGAGATATAATTGCTAAACACCTCTAGGAAAAAACAGAAAAAGATCTTGCTCAAAGAAATAAGAAAAGGGAAAAAAATATATATTTTACTATTGGTAGTTTTGTTATTTCAACAATAACTACTTTTTCTAGTATTTGAACACCTCATTAATGATCAAGTTGATTTGGATTTTTTTTTATTTGGGATGTGTAAAAATTCAAAGGGTTTTGAAAAACTCTACCTCTTTTTTTATTTGATTTTTAGTTATCTACACTGTACATTACATGAATTAATCTTTTTCAAGTTAGATATTGATTTAATTTATTAACACAAATCTTACAACATTATAAATTTGTTAATAGTGGTGCAACTTCTAATTTGATTTAAAAATCATTTGAATAAAATGATTCGAACTTAATGTCTGAAAGGAAATTTAAAATAATTAAAATAGAAAATGACTTAAAAGTTTTGGAGCAAATTCGATTAAACATAAACTTCATTTGTAGATAAATTTAAATCAATCTAACTCAAATTTAAATTTTTAGAAATTGAAAAATATTTTTGTATTTCAAAATCAACATTGTAAATAATTATATTCAAAACTTGAAGACAACTTGAAAAATGATTCAAAATTCTTTATGCATATTGATCAAGGACTTAATCTAATCGCCTTGCACATATTTAAAAAGACATGATTCAAATTTGAGTTGTCCGATCGTATTGCACATATTAAAAAAGACATGATTCAAATTTGAGTTAATCCAACTCAAACTTATCCAAGCCGAATCATTTGCTATATCTATTTGTTAATAGCATTTTCTCATACTTACAATACTTCTCTATAAATTAGTTATATAGCTCTTCGTTAATATGATGAAACTTATTAAATGTTATTAATGAAAATACTATTCCCAATAATGAAAAAAAAAATTAGTGAAGACAAATTATAAAGTACAATAAAATTGCAAAAATTTAATTAATCTTATTTTGTTTTAGAAGTTTCAAGACGTAAAAAAGTAGAAAGAATTTGTTTGTTCAAATTACAATTGGAGAAGAGAGATTGAAACTCAAGTTTTAATTTGAAAAATGTATTTACATTATAGGTGAGACTAATTTGTGCGAGTAAAAAAGATAGGAAATTAATGAATAAGTATTTAAAAGTTCTAAATTAAATTTCTAAAGGAGCACAAACAACTTTGCTATGTTGCTTATGCACCCCCCTTGGACCTACACTTTGCTTAATAATTCTTCCAAAATGTTAGAAACATATAAAGAAGTAATAAAAGCTTTAACTGCATTATTACCTTAAAAAAAAATAAAAAAGATTCATCTACAATCATGGAGATGACTCAAATAATGGTTGTGGTGATTTCATTCTTTTGAATTTACAGTCTTAAACAGTTTCAACAACCAGCATGTGTATAACATCTCCAACCACTGCAATTTCACCTACCCAAAATTTAGTATGAGATGACATACTCAATAGAGACATTTCTGTATCAAGAATAAATTTTAACATTCTATAAGTTTCCTACCACTCATATCTACTATGGTTTGGTGGATACTATATAGGTGATTAGATTGGATTTGGTGAGTAGCCTGAAATGCATTAAACATTGTTTTATTCAGTATGGTATTGGCTACTAAATTCATAGCTGAAAGTCTCCTGTGCTGAAATATTTTCTAAAAATAATTAATAGTTAGTAGATATGATTTCAAGAGCATCAACAACTTCATGATTCATGATATAATAGCCTTAATTGAAACTACTGAATGGAAATTTAGTTCCCATTTATTAGTTTAGGCAGAACTTGAATTCTCCTCCAATCTCATCTTATCCGAGGTCCATTCCAGTTGGCAAAGATAGTTGCCCTCAGCAAATTAGGTTTGCTACGTAGGATTTTAAATTGTCCAATTAAAAGATATTGACATAATACAAATTGAATATACATTTATAAAAATTTTGAAATGTCATTGATAAAATAAAAAAACTATATAAATAAACCTTTTTTGATTGATTAATTTACGATCTTACCTGATAATTCATTTTAAAATTTCTTCTTTTAATAAGAGATTTTTACTAGCACTTCTACAAGAAAATCTATTTTATGATGATATAATTTCTTAATTTTTTTAATGATTATTTATAAAAGTCGTGTAATGATGTTGAGAAAATGTCAAATATATTATTACAAAAAGGCTCTAGAATTTCATAATGTATCACATATGTGCTTAAGAAATTTCTATTTTTTTTTATATCATATAATTGATGTTCAACCATGCTAATAAACAAATATGCACGTATGAAGAGAACAAGTAGATGAGGAGATCAATTGTACATTGTAAAAATAAAAAGCAAAGTTGAACAATGAAATCAAATAAATTGATTGCTCGAACATATTATATTGAGAATTATATTAGTAATTGATTGAATTATATTTAAATTGATTTTAAAATAATAAATATTTTTTTAATTTATTTTTTTATTTTAATCATGTGAGCTAAGTTCATTGAATTTAAAATTCGATCCCATCCCATTTTGAAAACATTGGAGGCTATCGGGTCCTGTCAAAGGAACGGATCAAATTCAAATTGCTGACCCCATGCGGCCAAAGGAAAAGAAACTTTCACCATGACTTTGTGAAAGTTGTCCAGTTATATGAATTAGACATGCCAGTATTTCTCTAGGACCACTACTAAAAGATTTGAATTTACATCCAATTATGTACACTGATTTAATTGCATAATGATACACTAAAATTTTTTTTATCTAGAGGTAATTTATTATTAAGATTTCTACAAATCATAATCCATTTGTATTTACATGAAAATTTTCTTATTGAATAGAATAGATATATAAAAAGACTATATATCCCAGTATAAAAAATGATTCTATTTTATGAATATATCCATTTATTTCATTAAAAATAACTTAGTTATGACATATATTTTTAAATTTAATATTTTATAGTGGAATTTTTTTATTTTTAAATCAAAAAATTAGACCATGTAAACTTTGCACGTATACTTTTTATTTAAATATGAAAAAATACATATCAAAAAATAAAAGTTATGTGGACTCATAATGAGTGTCAACAATTAATGATGATTAGTAATAATATATATATTTATTTTTTTATTTTAATAAAAGTTTGTTAATATTCATAAACTTTTTTTTTTTACACGAGAAAGACATTTACTTTAAAAACAACTCAATTGTTTTCACTAAAAAGACATTTTTTATTAACTAATTTTCATGATTATGCTTATTTAAATATAAAAAAAATGTAACATAGCATTCAACTTAACCAAACCAGTTAATTTTGTTACGGAGGGAAAAGTGAAAACATGTTTGAATTTGTGAAAATTGTGCGTCACCAAAGCTGATGCAGACTTGAACCCAAAAGAATATTAGTTGGCCTCAACTTGTGGACCAGAAAAGTTCATTTTTTCAAATTTCTTCTTATCCTTTTGCTGTCTTTCTGTATTTATATTACTATATAGTTATTTTTTGGTTAAAATATTAAATACATATTTGGAATTATTTTCAAGTGACAATAAAAAGATAAAATAAATTATTTTATTAAATTTACCCTTAATTTTTATTATTTTAGTAAAATTACCATTTAGAAATATTTTTATACATCATTATATTATTGTTTAACTCATTTCTCTCTATATTTGTTACAGTTTGATGAACAAATAAAATTCTACGGTTAGAAAACACATTTAAAAGAATTTGACTCAGATATATTTCGACAAAAACACAATTTCTCCTAAATTTCAAAATTCTTAAATTTTCAAATTTCAAAAATACAGTTTCATTTTGACATAACGGTGTTTTCGCAAAATAATAATTTGTGTTGTTCATATAATTATAACAGATAAGAGTATAATAGTGTATAAAAATACTGTTAAAGGGTAATTTTAATGAAATAATATAAGTTTAAGGGTAAATTTGACGAAATAATTCATTTTGTTCTTTTATTGTCACTTTGAAACAAATTCAAAAATTTATTTGATATTTAAGTTAGTTCTTTTTGTTTGGATACAACTGCTTCCGCTTCTTTTCAACTATGGGTTGATTTTGTTGAATCATACGAAGACAATATTTGCCAACAAACTCCACCCTAACATATGATATATATATATATCCTTATCTTCTGATAATACACACCCACATACAATGTTTTTAGAATTGGTTTGGATTAATAGATCATATCGATAAAATAAAAAATCAATTAGTGATCTAGTTTAGTTCGGCATTTAAAGTCAATCAACTAAAAAATCAACAAATTGAAAAAATCGATCAAAATTGAAAAAATTAGCTAAAATTAAAATTCGAATCAAACCAGCTCAATCTAAAACTATATAGTTTTGTGAAAAATTTTAAACTTTTAAAAATAAACTATTTTATTCAGATTTTAAATATTAAAAATATTTTTTTATTCAAGAACCTGGAGGAAGGTTTATATGTATTTAACATCCAAACCTCAGTTGAAATTTTTATTTTGAAAATCTGACCCTACTTCGGTTTTCAACAAAGGAGCAAAGCCCGCGCAAAGAGGGACCTATATGATCCACAGCCAAGAAAATCCGCCCATAACTACTTTGGACCCATCCAAGAAACCATGTATCCATCCCATCCCATGTCCATCTATAGTTAATATCTTGTTCACTTAATAATTTGAATTTGTCGATGTATTTAAAAGTTTATGTTATTTAATTATCATATAAAATAGATTAATTTAAACTAATCAATACCTTTTGGCTTATCTATAAATTTAATAATATAAAAAATGATATAATATTTAATAATATTATCTATTATTAATATAAAAAATGATATAATATTTAAATTAAAATAACGTTATTCTTATTACACATAATTTAGTATAACTTCATTTAATATTAATTTTATAGGCTTAAAAAAAAATAAATTATAAGGCAAATTTCTGATCCCTCAAGTGTCGTTACAACCTTATACTGTCTTCCTTACAATTTTTTCTTTTTCTCGTAACAAGAAACAGAACTTCAATTTTTTCTTTTCTTTTTCCAAGAATTGAGGAATGTCTGTGCCCGTACATCATGCCCGAAAATCCGCCAAATTTATAACCGTCAAAACTAGGGGTTGTAGCCATTCACTATCGAACGATAATTGCTTAACCTTTCTTAGCAACCAAACAAATGATTTGTATCATAATAACGACGAATCAATCTTTTCAGAAGAATAAAAAGAATAATAATTAAAAGAAGAGAGAAAATGCCTCAGCCTTGCCATGCTATACGTAGATGGACATTTAGTGGTCTAGTAGGTGCATTTCTTGATCTTTCCATCACCTTCCTTCTCCTTTATGCATCAACTCTTGCTTATTTCGCTTCAAAGTTTCTTGGATTGTTTGGATTGAACTTACCGTGTTCTTGCAATGGGTTTTTTGGGATTCCTGATAATAACACCGCCAATACATGCTTGCAATCAACATTAATGGATTTCCCACGTCAGAAAATCTCCTCTGTTCAATCCTCCATCAAGAACAAGTTTCCTTTCAATTCCCAATGCCAATGGAATTCCAACTTGGAAAATGCTGCTACACATGAGGGTGTTGGATCATCAGAGGGCGAGGCGTCGTGTATCTCATCGTTGGAGAGGAGGACAAGAGACAAGAATGATAATAATGTTGCCAGTGCAGATTTGTCTAAGATGAAAGAAAAAGGTTTTGTGATGGGTGCAATCCACTTGCCTGATGTGAAAGAAGGGAGATTTGAATTTAAGGGAAAGTGGGTTACTCGCCATAAATCAAGAAATGGCCTCAGGCGACGAAGCAAAGGCTCTGTTGGTCGCAATGGGAAACTATCATGGAATGCATCTTATCAATCTTTGTGGTTTGATGCAGAAACTCCTCAATCGGCTACTGCAAACTTAAGTACCTCAGAGGATGATGATACACGTCAATGTGGCAAGGATCCCGTTAATTTCAGAGGTGATGGTAATTTCAATCCAAAATGTTCACATATGATGTGATAATTTTGGTTGTTTGTTCGCTTAAAAGTTTGCTTTGTGTGTGTGCACATGTGCGCTTGTTTTACATTATTTTTGGATATGTACTGATGGAGACTATAATGTGAATGATTGTGAAATCTATAGATGGGAGGGAAGCCGCGGTGGACATTGGCTCGAAGAGGAAATTTTCCCATGGTTATGAGTTGAGTGAATCTGTGGATGAGAATGAACCTGCAGAGGAAAATGCATCACCTGCTGATGAGCTAAATTCAAATGGGGTTCAAGGTTTGGATAGAAATGCAAGGAACACAATTAGACTATTGGAACAAGCATTAGAAGAAGAGCATGCTGCTAGAGCGGTCCTGTATGTTGAACTGGAGAAAGAGAGAAGTGCTGCTGCTACCGCTGCAGACGAGGCAATGGCTATGATATTGCGTCTGCAAGAGGAGAAGGCGTCGATAGAAATGGAAGCAAGGCAATGCCAGAGGATAATAGAAGAGAAGTATGCATATGATGCTGAAGAAATGAACATTCTCAAAGAAATTTTGTTAAGAAGAGAAAGGGAAAAGTATTACTTAGAGAAGGAAGTTGAGGCCTACAGGCAAATTATTTGTGGGGGTGAGCAGTTGGATGGTGATATGTATGGTATGGCATCCACAAAGGGGGAAATAATGTCATATTCACGTGACGATGAGTCGGTACTGATACTGCCACTCAAGAGCAGTGACTCCATTGACAAGAACACGAAGGCAGAAAAAGGGGAGTTGAAAGAATTGCCAAGTACTTCAAAATTGAGTGAAGATGACAAGTCTTCAAATCAAGGGGAACTTCTAAGGCATCCGAGTCATTCTGATGAGGAAAGAAAAGCACAGAAAACGAACATAACTTTGAAGTCAATTCAGTCTACTGCTACTAGTAGTAGTACTACTACAGCACATAACCTTCATCAGAAAGAAACTGATAAAGAAATCGAACGAGCTATTCTTGATGTTCCTGTCATTGATGATCAATCTAGCATTTATAAACAAGTAATGGAAGACAAAAATAAACAGCCTTCGACTAATGTAGCAGCAGTTGCTGCAGTTACCTCAAACAGCAGCATAAAAACAGCGAACGTTCCTCCTAGCATTCCCTTGGGATTACCTCCAAACCCAATTATTAGTTCAAAGAGTAGAACCTTATATCCTGATATGCGACGAAAATCAATGTCAGCATTTGATACTGAAAGGTTTAAAATTGACAGTGAGATCACTTGGCTTAGAGAAAAGCTTAAAATTGTGCAGGAGGGAAGAGAGAAGCTAAAGTTCTCTAAAGGGAACAAGGAAAGAGAAAAAATTCAGCTGCAAATTTTGGAAGACATCACAAGCCAGCTTCGAGAAATTCGACAGTTAACAGAACCTGGAAAGGCTGCCCGCCGTGCCTCATTGCCGCCTCTAACATCCAATGTATGCATATCATCTGAATTTATTACGTACTGCCATGTAGTTGTTATCAGTGGTGATGATTACAAAATGTATGCATTTGTTTTCAGGTTACGTCGACAAAAAGGCGTTGGCGGAGTGGTCCTTTGCCATTGGAAGGAAGTAGTTGATGATCATGTTACTCTGCTTTGCATTAGGGATGGAATTAAGGAGTCTATAGCTAATGGCTGCAATTACTGGAGTACCTTCTTCAATTAGAGCTGTAGAAGAGGCTAAGGAACTTTAACTGAATATGCCTACGCATTGAGAAAGTAAATTTGTTATCATATACAACAAGCTTTGTTATCATGGGTAAATTGCACCGAGGTCACCCAACTTTAGGTGTTATTCTATTATGGTCATTTAATAAAAAATTTCGTTATTATATAACATTATAATTATTCAATGTATATTATTACAGTCATTAACTCAAATTTCCAACCAATTGACTCACCCAGCAAATCTCACTGAACCCTCTAATATGTTGAAAAAACTAAAATGCCCCTTGTGCGAATTTCATCTTTTGCCCCTCCCTCTCAGCCACACACACCATCGTTAAAGCCTATCTCCTCTCTCTCTCTCTCTCTCAAATTGCTCCTCTACGTGCCCCACCCCCAAATTCCAAACCTTAATTAACCCTTGAGCATTAAACGGTTCTATTGTAAAAGTAAGCATTCATCAACAAAGCAACATGCTTTACAAGTTATGGTCCACTTTGTTGTCAACAAATTAAAAAAACAGTGAAATGATCAAGATAATTCTTCTCGGTTGAACCCTTTAAGTGGAGACTACAATGCTATAGTTAGCCACTTCCTTAAGCTGAGTTTTGTATCACTTCTGTCGTTATCACCAACATTAAAAACAAATAGCAAACGTTATGAAATGACCCAAATCAGAACAGCAATAAGCAACAATGCTCCCATTTTCTACCACATTTCAACACCCAAACAAATTTGTAAAAAAAGAAATGCTTACAGATCTCACATCAGATAACGAGAAAAACATAAATTTTATTTTTTTCTTGTGTTTAGATAAAAAAAGATGAAAGAAAATAAATTTAATATGAGGAGGGAAAATTATTATCTCATATATTTTTTATTTTGTCCCTTATTTAAGAAATATCATCCATATTATTATTGCCCATTGAAATTGAATACACGTACATCAGTGTATACTAATATATATGTATATACCAATATATATCAGTAATATATATCAATATATATGTTGATATAAGCATGAGTATTTATATTCATATATATAAAAATATACTGATATATCAATATATCTTTTTTCCTTTGGAAGATTGATATATATATATATATATATATATATA
>CATIWR010266836.1:0-25766 GCA_949677035.1 Omphalea diandra | reverse complement strand
GTTATAAGGTTGTGTGTGAGCCTGTAAAACACACGGTTATAAGGTTGTGTGTGAGCCCGTAAAACACACGGTTGTAGGTTGTGTGTGAGCCCGTAAAACACACGGTTGTTAGGTTGTGTGTGAGCCCGTAAAACACACGGTTGTAAGTTGAGTGTGAGCTTGTAAAACACTAGTGATTAAGTGAAATACCCAATTGGTGAATTGGGGAGTGGACGTAGGGTTGGTTAATACCCGAACCACTATAAATCCCTTGTGTCTTCATTATTCTCATTATTATTCCCCTCTTCTTTATTTTTTAATTTTTATACACCAATTCAACCCCCCTTTTTGGTGCCAAGGGCCAACAAAGAGTTTGGTTCGACTAGGTTGCTTAGGCTCGGTTAGCTCGGGTAAGTATTTTGGATTGAGGTAGTTGGTTTCGTCAGGTCTCTTGCAAGACAATAGAGGTGAGATATGTGTTCAACTAATAATTGAAAATTCACTCAACTATTTAAGTCAGTTTTTTGTGGTGGAAGAAAGAATGAGTAGTTGTTAGGAATCAATGAGAGATACACGAGGCTCCTTTATATAGAGTTGGTTTGTTTCCTTCTTGAGGAAGGGCTTTGATTGCTTTCTTACTTGAGAGTGTAGTTTTCCTAACGAGGAAGTGTTTTTTCCTGAGGAGGTTGCGTTGTAAGCTGATCATCTTTCAATGACCCAAGCCAAGCTGGTTTGTGAGCTTGCGACCTTGACATAGGGCCGAACCAAACTGGCCTTAAAGAGCTTGAGGGCTTTGTTATGGGCCAAACCCAGTTTGATCATCTTGATGGGCTTGAATTGGGTTTTATGCATCATTGGACCTAGTTTATAGTTACTCGGCTAGTATCATAGTCATTTGGAAATAAATTGATAAAACTTTTAACTTGCATTTACATCTTAAAAAAACTCATAAATAAGGTTAATTTATTAAGATTGTTTACATTTTATTTCTTAACTCTTTTTAATCCACTTTTATGAATGCGTTTTTTAACGTGCCTTGGTTTACATATTTAAAAAGAAAAAGTCATACAAGGTTTTTTTTTTTAAAAGGAAAATAAAATATTACTGCAAAGAGAAACCTTAGCATGAGAACCTTATAGGGAAAAATCTTGAAAGGATAAAAAAGTATTCTCCGAAAATACTAAAACTTAGTATATAATATAAAATAAAGCAAATCAACCAATAAAAACTCCCGACTCCACAACTAAGAAATATCATTTAAAGTTAGTGCGAACATGATGATATGCAATGAGGTGTTGTGTCATAGTCATTCATCTTTATCATATTATTTATCCTTTCGAATCTAATTACACATTATCTAATGAAACATATTTCAACCATAATAGAACTATTAAAAAAGGCATCGTGAAATAAAATTTTAACATCCAATAATTTAAATATTAATTTTTAAATTTAGATAATTCAATGACAAAATAGATAAAATTTAGGGAGTATATATATATATATATAACAATTTTGTCATAAATTAAAATTGAAAATAAAATTAGAATGGCGTGTCATGCATGTTGCAGAAAAAAATATCATATACAAGTTCAATTGAAAAAAAATATATTAAATTAACCAAGCAAATTTTACAATTTTTTCTAAAATATATATTTTTCAATAATCACAAAACATTATAAATAAGATCCAAAAATTATATATTCCTTTTTTTATAACTTGACATATTTTTTATTTTATTAATAATTTATATGATGTCTAGCCCTTTTGTGTTATAATACATTAATATTTTCATATTGAATTTTGTAAAGTAATTGAATTAATGATAAAAATATAAAAAATTTAAAGTTATTATATTAACATTATCAAAATTTGTGATTGTATTCTTAACATTAAACGTGTGTGTACATACATATATATATATTGCTTAATGTTTACCAATATAATTGAAAGTTAAATTTATATTTTTGTACATTAATTTAAAGTAGTTAGAATAGAAGTTAAATTTAAATTAGTTCATTTTTGTATTATTAGTTAAAAGGATAAACAAGTAATTAATTAGCTTTTCTTTTTATTTTTTTCAAAGGGATTAGATGGTGAAAATTAGAGATGAGTGATTGCGCGGATATTTTTAGACCAAATTGAATAAAAAATCTATAAAAACTAAGTAAACTAAATAAAAAAATAAAAAATTCATAAAAATCGAATTAACCAAGAATTTCATCTAATGTTCACCGTGTTAAATAAAAATATTTCAATTATTGGTTTTAAGCACCATCAATATTATTAAATCAAGTATTATAATAAAATACCAAATGAAACATGCAAATAAAATATAATCAGTAAAAACAAAAGATCAACTCGTACAACAAATAAAAAGAATTCGAATTAATGAAAAAGATTTAGATTAATGAAAAAAATAACAAAATTTCCTTTTCTTAGATATTAATGAATTAGATTAATCATATAATTTAATCTTATTGTTGCCAAGAAGAAATTGATTTCCTAATCTACATGTAAACTCTTATTCAAAAAGAAATCTAATTAAAGCAAACAATGTCAACAAGAAAACAGATCGAAAGAAACATTGATAAAGGAAAAACAAATTCAAAGCACTGTTATAAGCCTATAGAAATTCAAAACAACGTTCAGATTAGTGCTGCATTTGTATCCAACACTCACCATTAAATGGATTCCATAACACATACAACAGTTAACTTTGGCCAGCAGCATTTGAGATTTACAATTATCTGTCGAATACTTTTCGCACGAACTAAAATTCTACTATCAATTCCAGATAATACCCTACAACTTTAACTTTTTCTTTAGACTGGTCTAGCCTCTTCGTCGCTGGAGAAGACAGTGACATCTAAATCTGTCGCTGGAAGAATCGGTGGACTTGATGGACTGTTCTCTATTAACCGTTGACAGCTGGAAAACTTGGGCTTTAATGATGATGGTTAGCGGCGGCGATGATCAGTGGGAAGAGGGCGGCTGGGGTGGGGTGAGAAAAAAGGGAGACAAGGCAAAGCACGTGGTATAGTTAGAGTTAAAAGAAACGCTGCGTTTTACGAGAATATTTAAGATCCATTTTTTCGGTTTTATCGATTTTGATATATAAAATCAGACCAATCGAAAATCGAAATTTTCACATTCTCATATACCAAACTGAAAAAATCAAAACAATATCGATTCAGTTGGATTTGTTTTTTTTTTTTTGACAATTTGCTCACAATCACATAATTTATCTTTTTCTTTCTTTATCAAATTAAAGAAAACTAGTCTGCCTGCTTTACATGATTATAATTTAATTTATTATTTAATATATATTTAAAAATATTAATAAAATAAAACATTATATATTTAAAAAATATTAAAAGATAAACATTCATATATAATATATGATTATGTAAATAATATTTATTTTTAAAATAGATATTTTATAGTCTTACATTTTTTAATGGTCTTTTTTACAGTTTTTTAATGATTTATTTATTTTATTTATAATTATTTGTAATTAGGTAATTTTATATAAAAATTTTAATTACCTATATGTCAAATAATTAATTTGAAAAATATCAAATCTTTATGTCAAATAAATAATTAGTAGATAAATAATAACCATTTATCTAAAATTAAAATTAAAATTAAAATTATTTATATTTGTTAATTGATTGATTTCCATTTTATTATTACCATTCTCACTTTTTCTATTTCTCTTTTTTTCTTTTCTCTCTCTTTTCAAATATAAAGCCAATTCAAAATGATGTGTCATCAAAATATTTTTGAAATTAAAAAAAGATATTGTTATTTGTAAAGATGATATAAGTTGTTTTTCAATATTGAAACAAAAGTATTGAATGACGTCATATATATATATTTTTTGAAAAGGAAATTTTTTTTATCTATAAAAATTTTTTTTAATACAAATTGAATCACATAAGTGTGAGTTTCAAATCATAAAAAAAAATTTTATTTAATTTTTTTATTAATAATATTTTATAATTTAATACTCAAAATATACCATGTAAATCTTTTATTATTTACATCAATAATTTCTTCTTATTGGAACTTTCCCCTTTCTTACATTGGCATGCTTCCAAATACCATTTCTTCTTTTCCTTCTCTTCCTAATCACAATCCCTAAATCAACAAAACCAAATTCCACATGCGATCTTTCATCCACTGATCAAACCCACCATGTACAGCAACTTCAAAGAACAAGCAATAGAATACGTACGACAAGCCGTACAAGAAGACAACGCTGGTAACTATGCAAAGGCCTTTCCTTTATACATGAACGCGCTTGAGTACTTCAAGACCCACTTGAAGTACGAGAAAAACCCAAAGATTCGCGAAGCTATAACTCAGAAATTCACCGAATATCTCCGCCGCGCCGAGGAGATCCGGGCCGTGCTCGACGAGGGTGGGCCAGGTGCCGCTTCGAATGGGGATGCAGCGGTTGCGACCCGTCCCAAGACAAAGCCCAAGGATGGGGAAGATGGGGAGGATCCAGAGCAGGCGAAATTGAGATCGGGGTTGAATTCGGCTATCATTAGGGAAAAGCCTAATGTGAAGTGGAATGATGTGGCGGGACTTGAGAGCGCGAAGCAGGCTTTGCAGGAAGCTGTTATTTTGCCTGTTAAGTTCCCTCAGTTCTTTACAGGTGAGGTGATGATGGGCTTTTCTCAAACCGTTCTTCGTGTGATGAGTATTGGGTTTGATGGGCTGAGTTGAATTTGTGTTGTTTTCGAATGATTTTTTGTGTTTGGACTGAATGTATGCGATGCAATTTCGACGTGTCTTTTGTGAAGTTGTTATCTTTATGGTATGTATTGTAGTTATCTTCCTACTTTTAGTCTTTTTTTTGGGGTCTGGTTGAATTTGTTTGATCATGTTGAATTTTGCGGGTTTGAATGGTTGGTTGTGTTGGACTGCATGAATATGTTTCGTAGAACATTTTTCATAGTAATTTTCCTTATTTGGTAGTTGTTTTATGTTGTTTTAAGAAGTATTCCGAATGAGAAAGTTATTTGAACTTTGGTTGAGGGTTATAAGCAGTGGCATCTGTCTATTTGATGGGAATCACTTAGCTTTAGGGAACTGCTTTGTTTGCTTTTCAAAGTAAATGAGCAAAGTATTAGTGACGTTGTGTGGTTTTGGAATGGTTATTTTGTGTTGGACTGTGTGCGTGTAATGTGATTTTTGATGTGTTTTTGCTAAATTGTTATCTTTATATCATTTTTCAGTGATTTTCCAAATTATAGTTTTTTGTTTGGCAGAGGTTGAATTTATTTTGATAATATTGAGTTTGTGTGGGTTTTGAATGGCTTGTTGTGTTGGAGTATATGCATGCAACGTGAGTTTGATGTACATTTTATAAATTTGTTATCTTTATAGCATTTCTTAAGAAATTTTCCTACTTGAGAAGTTTTTGGAATGAGAAAGTCATTTGAACTTTGACCAATTGTTATAAGCACGACAATTATCTCTTTGATGAGAAATCATTTAGCTTTGAGGGTTGCTTTGTTTGATTTCTACATTGAATGGAGCAAATTAGAAGTGACAAATTTTTATTAGAAGCTTGGAAACGGGTAGTTTGGCTATGAATGAGGGTTGTGAACAAATGCAGGCAGCTATTTTTTAGATGGAAAAATCATTGGTATGCATATGGAGGTGCTTTTTAGATAGCTTTTGTTAACTGCTTTGAGCTGACACCATCATTTTGTTGTTGATATGCCTTTCTAGATCCTAAAACTTATCATTTTTCACATTGTTTCCTTTGAAAGTTTAGTGCTTTTATTTGTATTTTGTGGATTCACTATTACTTTCTGAATATAGATGACAAGATGATCAACTTCAATTTGAAGTTGGTTTGTTCGAAATTTTTTTTAGTTCTCTTACTATTGCATGGGCTTCTGTGAGACAGTCACTTAGAGTAATGCTGGGAGAGAAAATTTTTTTGACTATGTTTGACAGGGATTTCATGCCGCATCATATTTTATCTTGAGATTGTATAGTTGGAGATTAATAATTTGTTTTGTCTTCTCTGTAATTGGTGTATGTATCATGTTCAAAATATTGGAACTGCGAAAGCTACATCTTTATTGGTTTTTTGTTTTAATTTTTCTAGTTGCATGCTTAGGAATTAAATTGCTGAATAATTTCAAGTATTTAGATAATCATATGTGAAACTCTGAATAAGGGTTATAAAAACATATGATATTTCTTAGTATTTTAAGTGATATTATTGTCAATGGAGATATTTTACATTTTGCTTATTAGAATCATGAAGTTGCCTTAAATTAAACTAGGTAAACCTATTTCAATTTTCTCTAAAAAAACATTTATCTGTTTATCATGTTTGGGCATTTTCTTGGCACTACTGTTTATCTTGACATTGTCAATGGGGATGGCAGCGTATGTATTGTTTTAGTAAGGTTTTTGTAATCTAGACATCTAAAGTTCTTCTTCGCTCCACAAAAAAGTTAGAATTAATGCATAAAGGAGGTCTCTTCTATCTCTTATTGCTATAGACTGTTAATGTGGTCTTTTTATGTCGTCTGTTGTTACAATTGGGAGATGGATTCAGCCACTTTTGCTGTTCTTTTCTTTACTCCATTGTAATTTCTCCTCAACCTTCTGACGCAAAATCTTGAATTCCATTCTGTTAATCCTGATTTTTCCTGTATTTGCTCTGTTTTTTAGGGAAGAGACGGCCATGGAGGGCTTTTCTTTTGTATGGGCCGCCTGGAACAGGGAAGTCTTACTTGGCCAAGGCTGTTGCAACTGAAGCAGACTCTACCTTTTTCAGGTAAATTCTATTTAGACCCTACTTGTTTATCGTGATGGAACATGTCACCGTTTTCCTTCTGTGGCTATATTTTTCTTTCCTCTGTAAAGACTTTTTTTTTTTTAATGTGCATATATATTTAATGAGGCCATTTTGTGTTTTTAATTAGGTTGCATGTTGCTGAATTTCAGTTCTTTTATTTTTTTTCTCCAACAGCATTTCTTCTTCAGACCTGGTTTCAAAGTGGATGGGTGAGAGTGAAAAGCTTGTTTCAAATCTTTTCCAGATGGCACGTGAAAGTGCTCCTTCGATCATTTTTATTGATGAAATAGATTCCTTGTGTGGCCAACGTGGAGAAGGCAATGAGAGTGAAGCTTCAAGACGTATCAAGACAGAACTTCTTGTGCAGATGCAGGTATATCTTGTTTCCCTTTGTTGGCAAGTGGTGAAGTGGAATATCAGTCTTTTTTTTTTTTTTGCTGTGTTAATAAAAATGGCTAATTGTATCCTGCCGTTTGTTGTACCTTCTTCTAAATGAAATAGTGATGTTATTGCTGAAATAAGGAAGTTTGCAGAATGCAGTTTAATGTAAATGAGTCTTAATTGGCATCTAGGGAACCTGATTGGGCCTATATTTGTGTGTATGATGCCCAGTTGTGTGCTATGAGTTCATCTGGTCATAATTATTGGATGGAGGAGAGTGTCAAGAGTCTGAGGTTAACTGGGGTTGAACTCATATATAATTTAGGAGTTTTAAGTTCTAGATTTCCGGGGTGAGAGAGAGATTTTAATTGTACATGCAAGCATTTTCATCTCTGTACCTCTTATGGCTAATGTCTTTGAGCACAAATATTATTTTTCTACCTGCTGCTAATTAGCTTGTTGTGTTTCTTTAGAGAAGATTTGGTGCAGCACTTAAGTTAGGGTATATTGTGTAACAACTTCGTTGCACACTTTAGAATCACCAATGCTCTAAATAAACACGATCTTTAATTTTCCTTGGTCATCCCTTCCTGTTGCATGTGGTTAGTGGTGTTTGTGCTCAATTGCGAATGTGCATATGCAACAACTGCATTGCCCCTGCTTTACTCTCTTTAAACTTCAATGTTTTACATAGCTATGTGCATGGTTTTAAATAACTGCTGTTATATAACAGGATTTCACCATCTGTTACTGTTATATCCGTTAAATAACAGGCAAAAATTTTTATGAAATATAACGGCTATTATGATCGCCATGTAATGGTAATGACGTTACGTTATTGTTAAGGCTGTCATGTAGTGGTAACGTTTTCTTCCTTTTCTTTCAATTTTCATTTTTCAAGCCATGAACACTTGAAAAAAAATTCAATTTTGCTGCTGTAAATTAGAATATTCATTTAAAATAGGAGCTTTTTACACTTAAAGAGTTGAAAGTTAATATTTATTTAAAATAGTTGTTTTATGTTTATTGCTGGTTGTGATTCTTAGTTTTAGTGAATTACACCAATATTCTTAGTTTGTAACATTTTGCAATTTTTGAAAAGAAATTGCATAGAGGTTTACTATTATGTTACGGCCACAACAGCCCCATTCATTACATGCGACTGTTACTGCAATTGCGATTGCGACTTAAAATGGGGGCTATATATATTCCCCATTCATTACATATTAGACATCAATGAATAAACAGATATTTCATATATATATATATAATGAATGGGGATCAATTCTGTTTATTCATTGATATCTAATAAGTAGTGGGTATCAAAATAAAATTGGTCTAAATGGCTGTTGCATCTGTTTTAATCTAATTTTTTTACTAAGTCCAGTTGACTTGATACTATGTGCTTTAAGCTTTAAGTTGTACCAATTATAGTGTTGTTTTGCTTTGAATAAAAGATGGTAAATTTGAAGTCTGATTGGTTGATTCATGAAAATTTTGCATATTTCATAAGGTGGATTTTAATTTCCTTATGTTTTAGGGTGTAGGAAACAATGACCAGAAAGTTCTTGTTCTAGCAGCAACAAATACACCTTATGCTCTAGACCAGGTAAGGATATTATAAGCATATTTTTCTATTTTATTTTATTTAATTTTGAATTGCTAGAACTATTTGGTACTGTTGCTAATCTATAGTGATTACAGGCCATCAGGCGACGTTTTGACAAGCGTATATATATTCCTCTCCCAGATATGAAGGCTCGGCAGCACATGTTCAAAGTATTAAAATATGTTCTTGGACATTGCCTTTTATTTATGAAGTATTTGGCAATACCATCTTTATGCCATTTTGCTGAACCTGAAAGAATTTGAACAGGTCCATCTTGGGGATACTCCTCACAATTTGACTGAAAGTGACTTTGAAGTCTTAGCTCGCAGGACTGAGGGCTTTTCAGGATCAGACATAGCTGTTTGTGTCAAAGATGTCCTTTTTGAGCCAGTTCGTAAAACCCAAGATGCCATGTTTTTTGTTAAGACTCCTAATGGTATGTGGGTGCCATGTGGACCAAAGCAACCAGGGGCTGTCCAAATTACAATGCAGGAGCTGGCAGCACAAGGCCTTGCAGCCCAGGTAAGGGGGGTAGATCCATAGATGCCATTCATATTAGTCAGTAATTAATATCTAATATCTGCTGTCAATTTTTGCATTCAAAGATAATAAAATAGAAAATAGCCGTGCATAGTGCTTTAATTTAAGATGTTTAAGGGTAGAAAAGGGGTGTTTTCATTTTACTTTTATTTATGCTTATCTTTGATGTGATTAAATTTTTCATGGTGCTAATTAACGTGCCTGCAGATCCTTCCCCCTCCTATCACAAAAACGGATTTTGATAAGGTCCTTGCAAGACAGAGGCCAACTGTGAGCAAAACTGATTTAGAGGTTCATGAGAGATTCACAAAGGAGTTTGGAGAGGAAGGTTAATCAATATGGTGATGTGATTGATCCACGCTTGTGAGTTCAACTGCTATGATCTGTATTTTAGTTATTGCTACTGGATCCAATGTATCATTTTTCTTTTTCATTGAAGGGGGAAGATTACTTGACTTTCTCTTTGTATTGAGATGGGAAAACTAAATCAGATACTTGTTAAATTGCTTGTCTGAAATTGTGTAAAGAAGAATTTAAGAAATATTATTGCAGAATGTTATATCATGCAGCTTCCCAAAATCTTTTTTTTCCCTGCCAATTATTTCTCTTCTCCAACTAATTATTATTGCAAGTTTTTTGAGTTCCAGGAATTCTGGAGTCTTGGCGAAATCAAGCTCAAAATATGTTGAATGTAGTTTTGGGTTGGGCAAGGGAAGGGTAGTGACAGTTGAAAATGTATTGGGCATAAACTTATTTTCCCTGTTATTCGTTTTTTTTTTTATCCTTCTTTTGTTTGCGAGTGCTCCCCATTCCCTGTAGGTTCTGGTAATTTGCAGTCTGGGCTTAGTGTGGTGCCATTACCGTTAATGGGGTGTCTTATAATGTTTTTTAGTGACTAGCTAATATGACTCGTATAGTAGTGCCTAAACACTTGGTTTTGATCCAGTGCCAGTTCTATTGCACATGCAATCTTCGTAGTATTCATTACTTACATTTTCAAGTACTTTTTTGGTGGTTATAAAAATGTAACTAAGGAGGTATCTTTGCCATGCTGCCGGCTTTTTTTTTTTTTTCTTCTTTTTTTTTGAATAATGCAAATTAATGGATAATAAAGAAAACTTGTTTCTGTCTATCCTACTGTCATATTATTACATTATATAGCATAATTATTATTACATAACATAATGAACAAATTAAATCACAAAACATTTTATAAAAACATCACTCTGAAGTATTTGTTAATTTCACAAAAAAAAAAGAAGACAAATCTGAGAATTATCAATCGTAGGTGGAATATACATAGCAAATTGTATTTTGTCAAAAATTATTATCTATAAAATTAGAACTTATAATACAATACGTCTGATTTATTTTTGTTTCTGACATTTAATTTATTTTTTGGGCTTAAACACTTATAATTCCACTCTCATCATTGATAAATTATGCGATTAAAAATCTTGAAATTTTTTCAGCACAATGAACTTACTAAATTTTCAAATTCAAAAATGGAGATTTGATTTACCTACGTTGACAGTAAAAAAAAAAAAAAAAAAAAAAAATTCTAATATGGTGCAATCTGATGTTATTTATTAAATGAGCAAAATTAATCTAAAAATTTTTGTAAGGGAGCTCTAAATATCAATACATAAACAGTATATAAAGAATTGTTACTGTCCACAGTCTGTAATAGAATTGAGTTGATCAGGTTTAATAACCAAAAAGCTCAAAAACTTGTAGGTGCGTCTAAGGCTAAAATGAATATTTCTCCTAACAGAAAGCGTTTCATATAGCAGAGGATTTTTTCTTTCTTTCTTTCATTTTTGCCATGTAATTCTTGCTGCAGAAAACAATTCGGTTGTTTCTTCGCTTGAGAGTAAAATGAATAATCTCCACACAACACATTTATGGGATTTTCTTCTTGTAAACTCTCTTCATGGATATAGTAATCAACTTCCTATGGTTTCATCAACATCAGACATTCCTACTGTCATCGACACTGGGAAGACTATAAATTCGATCTCTTATGGGTTCTGTTCTTCGACTCAGTTCGGTTAAGCTTCTCTTAATTTTTGAAGATGCTCTCATTGTCCTCAGCACTACACGGAAGGTTTCCAGTTCCAGATTAAACACACAATTAGAACTCTCACCAATAATCCCCACAAGAGCACAAACCTCCTTTGAAGTGATGGAAGCGGTTAGAATCTCTGACTACAATATACCTCTCTTCAATTTTGGATATTAACTTAATAACAGTGTGGCAATCTCCACAGACTCTCAGATTCTTCACTATCTGGAGCGGAGTTCCTGCAGGTGTGGAAATCAACCCAAAAGCAATAGCCAGCCTTTCACTGTGTTGAGAAAGAATATTTTCCTTGTGTTCCTCATCAACATCTAGAAGCACATAATTGGTATCAGGCTGATAACCAGCATCCTTCAATCGGGTACTTAAATCTGCAAGTTTTGAATAAATTTCATCTGACATGGGATGATAAACATCGCCCGCCAAAAATGAGTACGTCTTCTTTTTCACCTCAATCCAGCTGTAACCGGCTTCTTTTTTCACTTTTCTCTCATCCATCAATCTCCTTATTTGGTTCTTTTCTTGCCAGTTTCCTGCTGCGGCATATATATTTGATAGCAAAACATAAGCAGCTGAGTCTTGTGGCTGGAGAGATATGAGCTTTTCTGCTGCAAGCTTTCCCAGGTCTACATTGTGGTGAACACGGGAAGCGGCCAAGATAGTTCGCCACACAGTTGCACCTGCAGGAAATGGCATTCCATTTATGATGTCCATGGCTTTTCCAAGCATTCCAGCCCGGCTATATAGATCAACCATGCAAGAATAGTGCTCCATTGTCGGGTCAATGTGGTGATCTTTCACCATTATATCAAAGTATTTTTGACCTTCATACACTAATCCAGTATGTGTGCAAGCAGAAATGACAGCAATAAATGTGACACCATCCATTTCCAAGTTTTGCTTTTGCATCTCCTTAAATATCTCAAGAGCCTTCCTCCCATGGCCGTGCTGTGCATATCCAGAGACCATTGAATTCCAAGAAACCAAGTCTCTTACTTCTTGTCTCTTAAAAACTTCATTTGCACTTTCAATGTCCCCTCTCTTTGCATACATGGTGAGAAGAGCACTGCTGACACATAAAGCATCACTGAATCTTGATTTAATTGACCAAGCATGAAGCTGTTTTCCTTGTTCTACTGTAGCTGTTGGGGCGGCACATGCATTTATTACGCTAGAGAAGGTATACTCATTAGGTTCGACCCCCTCCGTAGCCATTTTGATGAACACCTTAACTGCTCCCTCAGTATCTCCTATTTGAGCATATCCAGCTACCATTGCTGACCATGCGACAATGTCCTTCTCATCTATTCTTTCAAAGATTTTTGAAGCTTCAGCAAGATGTCCTAGCTTAACATAAGCATCCAAAAGTGCAGTTCCAACTGAAGGTGACTTCTCATAATTACTTTTGATGGCTTGTGCATGTATTTCAAATGGAGAAACAACGGGATGAGCTGCAAGGATAGTAGAATAAGTATAATCATTTGGTCTAACACCTTCCCTGCTCATTTGACAAAATAGATTGACAGCTTTCTCCACGGTACCATTTTGCACAAACCCACTAACCATGGCCGTCCATGAAACCACATTTTGAACCTCATGCATCTCAAAAAATATCTTAGAAGCATTATCCATTTCTCCACACTTACTGTAAGCTACCATCAGCGCTGTTCTAACATTATAATCAAATTCAAAACCACCTTTCAAGACCTGACAATGTAGCTGTATGGTAAAACCCAATTCCTTGATATTAGCACACGACTTAATAACAGAGGCCAAAACCATATTAGTGAGTTTAATTCCGGCAAGTCTCAAGTAGTAAAACATCTCAAAGGCTTCCAAATAAAGCCCATTCGTTACATAACCAGCAACCATGCTATTCCAACTAACAGTATCCCTATCCACCATATCATCAAAAACAGCTCTCGCATCTCTAACCTTCCCTGATTTTGAGTACATATTAATCAAAGAATTGCAAACAAATATAGTTCCCTCAAATCCATTCTTTATAATCATTGTGTGAACTTGAACTCCTTTCTCAGCAAGACCCTTATCAGCCAAAGCTCCAAGAACAGTTGCAAATGTAAATGGATTAGGCTTAATCCCCTCTACTCGCATTCTAAAAAAGCACTTCAAAGCCTCCAAATTCAACCCATTATGTGCATAACCAGCAAGCAATGATGTCCAGGACACTATGTTCCTTTTCCCCATTTCATCAAACACTCTCCTCCCTTCCTCAACACCCTCATTCTTCAAATACATATCAACTAGGGCAGTACCAACACTAACATGGTCCAAAAATCCAGACTTTACACAGTAATTATGCACTTGAATCCCAACTTTCTTATCAAACAAGCAGGCACAAGCTTTCAACACGCAAGAAAGGGTCGACCCATCGACACAAAGCCCCGAACGATGAATACCCACAAAGAGATCAACCACTTCATGATGTGAGCCACTACGAGAGGACTTAAAAATAAAGTGATTACACTGTATATTGTCTTGTTGAGGGCTTTTGTCAAGCATGTGTTGTGCAGGTGCGGTTTCAGGGTCAAATAAACCACCTTTGAGGTTAAAGGCAGTATCTTCAGATTGATAAACAGGAATTAGGAACTGGGTTTGGATCGTTTTCAAGCTTTGTTTTGGTTTCGATCGTAAAACCGAAGATGCCATATTGTTTTGCGTCAGGTGTCCAAATGGTACGTGGATGCCATGTGGACCAAAGCAACCAGGTGCCGTCCGAATTACAAAGCAGGAACTGCCAAAAAGAGTTTATACAAAAAAATAAAAAAAGAATAATAATATAGAATTATATTGTTTTAAGATTAGAGGGAAAAAATTACATTAATGAGATTTAAATCCATAATCTCATTTTATCACTATACTAACACATCAGTTATAGATTCACTTTTGAAAATCCGTAATTTCAATATCATAATGCATAAATTAAGGCATTAAAAATTTTATAAAGGTCCCTTTATTCTAAGGATTTCTTAACTTCAAAAAAAAAAAAAAACTAATTAAGAATTATCAATTATAAGTTTAAAAGTGAATATATAGTACAAATTGTATTTTGTGTCTACAAGCTATAGATTAGTATTTATAAAACTAAATCTTGTAATACTATCACATATGTTTTATTTTTATTTCATACATTATAAATACCAAATGAGAGAGAGGAGCACTTTAACTCATTATTGTCCCTATATCAATGAATTTATTGACCCTTTCTCTTCCAAAGAAATATTTCTTTAAGTTTTCTTTTATTCCCATAAACACTTTTGCTTTTTTCTTTTCAAAATTGGAATTTATAAAACTGCATGGTATAGGCTGAAGTAGGCTTCCAAAAAATTTCTGATCAGCCCATAAATTCGCCAGGCAATCGAGACTAATATTATTTTTCTCTCATAATCATTCATATAAATTAAATAGGAGATTACAAACCAATAAACTCTTAGTTCAATGATACTAAAATCCTCTCTGAAATTAATATGTTTCAAGTTCAATTTCCAATCAAAACTAAATTAACTGAAAAAAGAGAGAGAGAGAGAGAGAGCTAAAACCTTTTGACATTGAAGACAATGAAGTATAAGAATAATAATATAAGCCTGAAAAGAAACATAATTTAGGATAAAAAGGAAAAAATATTTATAGGAATTTACTAGCGTTTTGTCTATTTTCCTAGAGTTGAAACAAGAAAGACAAGGATAAAATATGATAATCTGATATACTGTTTTAGCTAATTTTGATTCACGCATTGTAAAGATGCTACACATGCATTGTAAAGATGGTACGTACCTTAGAAATGTTAATATCATACTTCATCCAACAACATATTTCCACTATATGGAAGTTCTCCATGATAATGCCAAAATTAGCCTTCACTAATCTCCAAAAATGGTATTAGGGTAGGGTCACATCAACATATTAGCGTAAGCCAGCCATAGACTTAAATTGAAAATTTTTTTTAAAGTATTTGAGAGAAAATTATATTGATGAGATTTAAATTTTAACGTTCACTTTAAAAATTAAATTACAAATTTTTTTTAATCTATAACATGTATAGAATTTAACTTTCAAAGATTTTAGATTGTATACAGAAGAATTTTTTTATTTGAATTAATTTATAACTTTTTGTTTTATTAGACAAATATTCGAACACTAGACTACTTGTTGAGTGACTTGTATATGCATCTTTTTAACTAATACAAAATCAAGCCGGCTTTTGAATAATGCATTCTTTGAGTATTGCTATCAAATGGCCATGTTTCTAATTAGGAGCTCACTGATTACCACATTTTTCTTCACTATTATCCTTCTTCTCCTCATAAGTCATGAGGATTTAGGCCATTTTTACTCTTCTCTTGTTCACTACAACTGCATTAGTACATGGATCTAGTAGCAATCAAAAGGTAGATAAATAGAGTAATATGAAAATACATTTCATTTGTACGAAAATATTAATCACAGATTTTCAAGTCAACCCCTTTTCTAAAATCAATTATACAATCACATTATGTTGTTTATTTCAATATGTTATAGTACAATTTTTACTTATTTCATGGTATCTTTTCTTTTGCTTGGTGATAATATGCAGCATTACATTGTTTACATGGGAGAACACTCTCATCCTACTTCATCACATTCTGTAGTCAAAGCTAACCATAAGTTACTTTCTTCAGTCACAGGAAGGCAAGACTCTTATTTAATCTACTGATATTCATTTTCTTGTTTCAAACATATCTCGTCATGGCAACAACTTGTTTTTATTGCAGACATTTAGTCATTGACTAATGTTGTGTGTAATTTTCAATTTCAAGGAAGCACAGGACGTGCCACTCCACCATTACACTGAAAGCTTTAGAGACTTCTCAGCATATTTACACAAAAGCAAGCTCAGAAACTTTTACGTGCTTGTAATGCTGAAATGAACCTTTCTCTTAATAGAATGCTTTTCTTGTAGCTGAGATTTCTTTTTGTCATGCAATTCTTGCTGCAGAAAGTGATTTGGTTGTTTCTGTGTTTGCAAGTAAAATGAATAAGCTCCATACAACACATTCATGGGATTTTCTTGGAGTGAAGTCTTTTAATGGACATAGTAACCAACTTTCTATGGCTTCATCAACATCAGACATTATTGTTGGTTTCATTGACACTGGTAAGGCTATAAATTGGATCTTTTCATGAGTTCTGTTCTTCAACTCAGTCTATATAAACTTCTCTTATTTCTTTCAGCAGTTTGGCCTGAGTCAGATAGTTTCAATGACAAAGGATTAGGCCCTGTGCCCGTGAAATTCAAGGGAATATGTGTTTCTTATCAATTTTTCATTAGCTAACTGCAACAGGTAAGAGTTAACGCCACTAGATTGCCAATGCAAGTTTGATAATTAATCATGAGTCTCATAATGTGGATTGGTTTGGATTTGCAGAAGGATAATTGGAGCACGGTTCTACTACAAAGGATTTGAAGCAGAAAATGGACCTCTTGAAACATTCGGAGGTACATTCTTTCGATCAGCTTGAGACAGTGATGGTCATGGATCGCATAATGCATCAACTATAGGTGGAGTTCAGGTTTCTAACGCTAGCCTATCTGGAATGGCTAGAGGCATTCCAAGAGGTGGCGCAACAAATGCAAGACTTGCCATCTACAAGGCTTGTTGGTGTGACCTATGTAGTGATGCTGATAGTCTTTTAGCAATGGATGACGCAATTGATGATGGAGTCGATATCCTTTCCCTTTTGCTTGGCCCTGATCCTCCTCATCCTGTTTACTTGGAAAATTCATTTTCTATTGGAGCTTTTCATGCATTCAGAAAGGGCGTACAGCAGGAAACTCATATTTCCCTGGGACTGCAACCAATGTTGCTCCTTGAATTCTCACTGTTGCTGCTAGCTCTCTGGACCGAGAATTCAATTCAAATATATACCTCGGAAATTCAATAGTTCTAAAGGTAATTTTTCAATTTTTGCAATTTTAATCTTTCTAGTCCATTTTTGTTTGTTTATTCGAACCAGTTTGCCCGTCTACCTAAATTAGGACTCCTCCTGGGTGCACCTTGGGATTGCCTCTCGGGTGCTAGCCGCAGGATTTGACCCTGGTTAACAAGGAGAGGAGCAAACTCCCTTGCTTACTGAGCTAACCCTTGGGTTTTCTTTCCTCAGTGAAGATTTGTTTCACAAATTTGGTTTTGGGGCTACCCTTTAAACCCTCTGAACATGGAAGCCTCTTATGGTTTAATAGCTGGAAGTGATGCAGCTGCACCTGGAGTTCCAGCAAAGAATACAAGGTATATATGCATAATTTATTTTTCTTACCTATATCATTTAGTTTATTTATTGTATATAAGTCCTGTATATCAAAATCTTCGTTCTTTTTCCATCAGCTTTTGCAAGAACAATACTCTACGTCATACCAAGATTAAGGCAAAGATTGTGGTGTGTGTACAATTGAGGTTGGTCACGATAGCCGAGGAGCGAAAGCCTTAGCTATACAACAAGGTGGTGGCGTTGGAATGATACTGATTGATCCAAAGGTCAAAGAAGTTGGCTTTCAGTTTGTAATCCCAAGCACTTTGATTGCTCAAGAAGAAGCACAACAACTTCAAGCATACATGACGACAGAAAAGTGAGTTCTGGAATAGCTTTGTCTGCCTAAACATTTCATCATTATAACAAAAGGAAGGCTCTAAACCAGGCTAATGAAGTGACAGCTAGTATTTCAGTCTCAAATGAAACAAAGCTAATTTTCTTTCGACAGGTATCCAACTGCAAGGATAGCCCCATCAATATGCATGTAAAGCCTGCACCAGAAATGACTGTATTTTCTTCTCAAGGACCAAACATCATAACTCCTGATATTATCAAAGTATGTCTTATCTAGAATTCTCTATTTTCCTATAAGTCTTATCTAATAGTCTATTTTCCCATTCACAATCAAATCTAATTACTATTTGGGTTAGATAAGAAAGAAACATTAATGCTATAATTAGTCTGACAATAATAACTGTAATTGCAGCCAGATATTACAGCACCAGGTCTGAATATTTTGGCAGCATGGTCTCCAGTGGCAACTGGTGGCACAGGTGGACGATCAGTCAAATATAACATAATTTTCGGCACCTCTATGTCCTGCCCCCATGTCGCAGCAGTCGCTGCAATCTTAAAATCTTACCAACCTTCTTGGAATCCATCAGCGATAATGTCTGCAATAATGACAACAGGTTAGTTTTCCAACTCACTTGACAAATGATATGCTCAGTTGAATAAATATGTAAATTTTTTCCTCAACTTGATACTACAGCAACAGTCATAGATAACACTGGAGAAGTGATCAGAAGAGATTCAAATGGCCCCCTCGCTACACCTTTTGACTATGGATCAGGACACAAATCCAATTGCAGCTCTTAATCCAGGACTAGTCTATGACTTTAGTCCCTACGATGTTATTAATTTGATACTACAGCAACCGTCATAAATAACACTGGAGAAGTGATCAGAAGATATCCAAATGGTCCCCTGACTACACCTTTTGACTATGGATCAGGACACATAAATCCAGTTGCAGCTCTTAATCCACGACTAGTCTATGACTTTAGTCCCTATGATGTTATTAATTTTCTCTGCAGTACTGGTGCAAGGCCTGCGCAGTTGAAAAATCTCACTGGACAGCCAACTTATTGCCAGAAGCCTAATATACAATCCTATGATTTCAACACCCTTCAATCGGTGTGTCGAACATGTGTGGAAGTGTGTCAGTTCATAGAACAGTTACTTATTATGGTAAAGGACCAGCAGCTTACACAGCTAATGTAGATTACCCGGCTGGTGTTAAGGTTGCAGTTACTCCTGCAACACTCAAATTTACAAGAACAGGTGAGAACATGTCTTTCAGGATTGATTTTATACCTCTCAAGACAAGTAATGGGAATTTTGTATTGGGCGCTTTGACATGGAGCAATGGTGTTTATAAGGTTAGAAGTCCTATTGGCCTCAAAGTGCTTTTATTATAGACACATGATTCACTGCAATTTATATCTAGCTCACCATGCTCTGCACCAAATCCTTTGTATCCAAAGATCCACGCAGTTGGAATGAATATAAAGCATACAATGAGCATTAAATAATATGCCTTTTCACTTAAGCATTTTGACCTCTTTTAGTTTAGCTCCTTTCAAATATTCATGGACGAGATATTAGAAGGCCCCATCGACAATGAAATACTGCTTTAAACAGTGTCTATTGCAGTTGAATACTAACTGTAAAAATGTGAACGCAAATGCCAAGAAGCATCTATTAAGTAACAAGTTGCATCAGAGTTATCATTTATCTGAACTTCGTCTTCCCACTAAATCGTTATCAATGCAACGAAAATACAACATATGCTGAATAGTCATAGAAAACAAAACAAATTATGACTAATCATAAACAATCAAGTCAATTTTTTTTTTCATTAGAGAACTCAATGCTGTAATGATCTCAACAATTTGGTTTTCACTTATATATTGATAACTTCCAACAAATATCTTGACATAATTTGATAATCTTTATATATAGATTCACTAAAAGTTATGAAGCAGAAATTATGACCAATCATAAACAGCCAAATGAATTGATTCAATACAACCAGATTGGTTTTTGCCAATGGGATCATCAAGCTAAAGATCAAAATGACCCCATATTGTCATACAAAATAATTCAACAATGTTCAGCTGGTCTAAAATCTCCTGGACATGACCCATCTCAACCCTATGGGATTGAAGCATCAAATAGACCTCCTGAATCTTTTGGTATTGCTTGCGGACAGTCTGCTGGAAACAATAATGACCACTTCACCAAAAATGCATCAAACACATGCCCCAACTGAATCGTTGACAGCTAGTGTGAGTTTGGATGGCTAAAAGCATTGTCAGAGGCCTTTCTATACGAAGTGCCACACTAGACATCTTTTAGGCTCGTCGGTTTAACCCGTGCACTGATGCTAACATTCTTTCTGCTGACAATGTTTATGATGATGCTATCCCCATTGCCTTGGCCCCTTCACTTCTCAGCCTGTTGAAACTAAAATCTCGATTAGAGCTTTTTTCCTGTGCTATTGAAAAAGGAAACTGTTTCTGTTTCAGCAGAGACATTACGAGAGGACTCCACAATGAAGTAATTACACTATACATTGTCTTGTTAGAGGACTTTTATCAATCATTTGGTATGCAGGTGAGGTTTTAGGGTCAATTAAAAAATCTTTGAGGTTAAAGGCAGTAACTTGAGATTGATAAACAGGGATTGGAAACTGGGCTTGGATCATTTTCAAGCTTTGTTGGTGTTTTTTCGGTTGTGCTTGCATGTCTGTAAACCTCAGGTTCGGTCATTCGACGATGGAGTAGCGGATCGACAACACAAGTTCGATTAATCAGTCTGATTTGATTCTGAAAATAATATAAAAATGGCTCTCATCGCTTTCTTATGTAGCATTAAGTAAATTTTTAAAAAAATTAATAAAAATATTTTATATTTTTAGTTTAATTTTATTTTTTTGTTATTTTTATATTTATTACATTTTTTCAAAAAAATCAAACATGCTCTGATAATAATAATAATCATATTAAATTACATTTGATTCTATTTTTTCAAATATGAAGTTTCTTTAGTTGTTCATAGAAATTTATTTATTTATTTACTAACTTTTTGTGCATATTCAAAAAAATCAATTCATATATATTATTAATTCCAATCTCAAGATTAGTTTTAAACAATTGTTTGTCATTTATCAAACAATTGTATATAATATTATCACATGTAATTATTTTATGTTATGTAATAGAAAATTATCATACTAAAAAATTTAAATAAGAAATTAGAAAATTTGATTGTCATGTTGCTAAAGAGATTCTAAACAAAAAACTAAATAATATAAAAGAAATTTATTAATAGAAAATTAGAAAATCTAAAATATAAAAATTATAAATAATTTCTAAACAATAAATTAGAAAAATCTAAATAGAAAACTAAAATTAAAAATTAAATCCATTTATTATTTAAAATTATGAGTTTATAAGAGCTAGTAGCAATATAATAGATTGTCAATAATTATTTCGTTCAAATTAAATAAATTTTCTCTTAAAACTATATTACATAAGAGCAAATGTATGAATCGATAAACAATCTTTTATTATAATTATTTCATATATATATAATTCATAATTATTTGTTAATTTTATTTTTTATCACAAAATATTTGTATTATTTGTTTAATTGATTATAAAAAATTGATCTCATTCAAATTTAATAAATTTTTTCTTAAAATTGTAAGATTGAAAGTACGAATCAATAGATAATTTTATTATAATTGTATCCCTACATAATTATAAATTTTAAGAAATTTATTTTGTTATTTTATTCACATGATAATAACTTTTTATAAAGTAATAATTAATCATTTAATTAGTTCATTAATTATTTAATAAAAATAATATATTAAATATATTTGAAATTTGTTATTATAATCATTTCGCGTAATGCGCGGGTTTACGATTGGTTTTATATCTAAAAAAAGACTACTAATAAGCTATTTTATGATTCACATAGCTCTCGTGATCTCTATTTTAATTTTTTTCAGAAATTTTAACTATAGTAAATTATACATAGTAGAAAAAAAGATTAGAAAAGAGAAAAATGAAAGGAAACAAAGCTCTATATTACGCAATAATTATCAATGTTTTTATGTTTAGATTGAAAACATGCAACCTTAATTTAACGTGTTCATTTTTTTTAAAATTTCTTTTAGCTCGATACTTTGACCCTTTTTCTACTTAATAAATTCAAAAACTTATTCTACAAATACTTCAATAAATTTAAATATTTGTTATAAAATACTTTACATCATACAAGAATTAAATGTAAAAGATATAGACTCAAATGCAAAAAAATTGAAATTAATAGTTATGAATTCAACTTAAACTAAGTTAAATATTCTATTTGCCAATAGGATAGTCTTTATTTGCTTGACACATACTATATTTTCGTAAAGTCAAAATTACATATCAACTAATTCATCATGCAAATCTTCTAATTGAGCATCACATTATGTTCTTATTATTTATGTGACATAAAAATAGAAACGTTAAAAATGAGAAAATAAAAAATATTTTATAGAGAAAGACTATTTTATAAAATATAAGTAAAAAATATAGAAAAAATATAGATGTTTAAAAAATGAAAATGTATCCGAAACGCAGAAATATAATCGAATTAAAATTTTCATACAATGTAACTTATTGCACGCCAAATTATTAGATAGAAATGTCACGGAGAAATAAGAGGTTATTAACAAGTGTGCATATACACATCTTCTACATGTTATGTAAGGATAGCAAGGCACAGCAATATAATATCCTAAAAACTTATCACTTCTCTTGACAGTATAAGATGAAAAATTGAAACCCATAAAGAAATTTTTTCCAAAAAGGCAACCTGAATAAGCACATTATTTTTATTTTGACTATTAGATCCAAATCTTTCATAATGGAGAACCCATTAAATAAAGGAAAACCCTAAATTGATCACAATTTACCATTTTAAACTCTGCCATTGTGTCCCTATCGAATCCAACCCATTATTTTTTTTTTGCTCTTCTTTTACTCTTTTTTGCTGCTCTGATTCTTTTCTTTTACCTGTCTCTGTATTTTCCTTTTGCAGTCTCTAACTCATAATTCACACACTACGCAATCTTGTGGGCTTAGATTTTGACCGTGAAAAGTAAAGTTCTCTTTTAATTCTCTTAATTTCAGGTCCCTTCTTCTCCAAAAAAACCTCTCAAATTAGCTCAATTAAAAACCCTTTCTTTCTTTTTCTTTTCTTTTTTTTTTTTACAATATACTAGTACAAAAATTAGGGCTTTTTTTTTGGAACAGCAAATTAGGGTTTTTTCTAGTGTCAAAAACTCTAAATTTGCCTAGGAAATTATTTTAAAAAAAGAAAATTTTTTGGGGCAACTAACTTGTTTGGTGTCCTTTTGCTTCTTGTACGCTGCAAGTCTTTTCAATTTAGGGTATTTCTTGTTCTAAAAATCTTGAATTTGCGTATTATTGTGGTATTAAGCTAAAAGGAGTTTTTTTTTTAGGGTTTTTGGTTCTCTTTCAGGTCTGGGTTTTCACTGGTACAGTTACTATATAGGGCTGTTTTGCTCTTTTTTTTTTCGCTGGGTTTGAAAATCACATTTTTTCTTTCTCTTCTTTTTGGTGAAGTGGTTTTTGTCCTAATGAAATCTAGGGCTTCTAGCGTTTGAAAAAGCTATGAACTTTGATACCCTTTTGGGTTTTTAGTGCAAACCAAGTGAGGAAGGAGCTGTTTGGTTTTGTTGGCGACTTATAAAAAAAGATGATTGCAGAGAAACCCAGTTGGGTTAGGCATGAGGGAATGCAGATTTTCTCCATTGATATTCAACCTGGTAGTCTCAGGTTTGCTACTGGTGGAGGTGACCACAAGGTATGCTCCTTCTCATCATTAATCCTCCGTCTGTTTGTCAAAAAATGCGAGATAAATGTTACAGTACGATTCTTAGATTTGGCATTATATGATGAAGAAAAGAATTATGCTTAGTTTTGCACTATGCCAGTAGTTGGCTTAGTTGACTCACCTTTCGTGTTCTCTGTGCTTGCTTGTTGCTTTGAAAATTACATATTTTTATAGCTATTCAAGGTTCGATGATGAATATTCTTATTTGATGGAGTGCAGTAGGAGTATTCAAACTGTTTGCTTGTTTGAAAATTATGGACAGAGACGTAATTATAACCATCTATTGTCTTTTTTGTAAAATTTCTCGTGAATTCAGAATGTGAGTCATGATTATCTCTATTTGAATGAGTGTCACTTCTTAAATGTTAAACTTGTAAATCCTTTTTTAACTGCATTTTATGGTAGTTTTGTAGACTCAGTTAGTATTGGCGTGTAATGACCCTCCTTTGCATGGCATGTGGCTCCTCAATGCTAGCATGACCAAAGAGTCATCTTTATTGTGTGTGTGTGTGTTTTTTTTTTGGGCGGGGGTGGAGTGTTCTGGTCTAGTCATAATGTTACTTTTCCTGTATTACATTTATTAACTCAAAACTGACTGTTACCTTATTCGCTTAATTAAATGCAGGTTAGGATATGGAACATGAAATCTGTTAGCAGGGAATTGGAAAATGATGAACCGACGCAGAGGCTTCTTGCAACTCTTCGCGATCACTTTGGATCGGTCAATTGTGTTAGGTGGGCTAAGCATGGTCGATATGTTGCATCTGGATCTGATGATCAGGTGATTTTAATTCATGAAAGGAAGCCCGGTTCTGGTACCACTGAGTTTGGCAGTGGAGAGCCACCAGATGTTGAGAATTGGAAGGTTGCAATGACTTTGAGAGGGCACACTGCTGATGTGGTAATGAAATTGTATTAATTCTGGAATGCTGAGCTCTACCTGAAAGAGATTTCTTTTTGTTCTGGTTGTGGGATCATATTTTGTTTTGATGCATGTATCATATATGTGTGTCAGTGTGTGATTGCCGTCTTTTTCTTTTAGCAACTACAGTTAGATATATTTTTGTAACTTCTGCGGATGAGTCCATCATAAAATTTGGGTTTGCATCGCGTCCTTTTGAATATGATAAGTCGTTAAACAAATAACAGAAAGAAAAGAAATAAAGCGTTTTAGTTTTGTGTTTTATTTAATACCCCTTAATGTATGAAGTTAATCTCTGGTTATCCTGCTGGGTATGGTCTAACTGGGGAGTTGTTTTCCATGCTTAAAGTAGGTGGATCTTAATTGGTCTCCTGATGACTCCATATTGGCTAGTGGGAGTCTGGACAACACTGTTCATATTTGGAATATGAGCAATGGCATTTGTACTGCTGTTCTTAGAGGTCACTCTAGCTTGGTTAAAGGAGTAGCTTGGGATCCCATTGGCTCATTCATAGCAAGTCAATCTGATGATAAGACGGTCATTATATGGCGGACAAGTGACTGGAGTCTTGCTCACCGAACAGATGGTCACTGGGCAAAATCAGTATGTTTTTCCTTTCATACATTTCTATTTATCCTCTTGGGTTTTTATATACTAACTGGATTGTGTACTTTTCAGCTTGGTTCTACATTTTTCAGGCGGCTTGGATGGTCCCCTTGTGGCCATTTTATAACTACCACTCATGGTTTCCAGAAGCCAAGGCATTCTGCACCTGTTTTAGAGAGAGGGGAATGGGCTGCTACATTTGATTTCTTAGGACATAATGCACCCATTATTGTGGTGAAGTTTAATCATTCAATGTTTAGAAGGAATTTTTCCAGTGCTCAGGAAGTGAAAGCTGCACCAGTTGGG
>CATIWR010266834.1:0-19144 GCA_949677035.1 Omphalea diandra | reverse complement strand
TATTCGGTTTTCATAAATTCGGTTCGATTTGAACCGAATCGACCGAATGCTCAGCCCTAGGTGTTACTATAGAAATCTAAGCATTTTTTTAAAGATTGCAAATGCATGTTCACATTGCAGCTCTTCCATTTGGAACTTGTTGGATGTGCAAGTTCTCTTTTTTATGTCTATTATAAATGTTGATTCAATGTCTTTAACTTTGTACAAATCTTTCATTTGTAGGTTGGGCTTATTGTTATGAAAAAAATTATTCGTGATTTCAAAGATATATTGGTGAAGGTTATTTATTTTTTGTTTATTATATGTTTATCATATAATAAAAATTGAAGATTTTTTTTAATGATGTATATGTAGTATAGATGGTTAGGATACTTATTATCAATGTCATGGAATTGTTGAAGTTCTCAATCAAACAATTTTTAGTTTTTGTAATCATTTTTGTGAATATTGATTTGGTAATGTTTCTGTTGGAATTTTGTCTATTCTTGTACCAAAGAATGCAAACACTCTAGTAGAGTTGTTATTGAAAGTTCCCTTAA
This sequence comes from Omphalea diandra, assembly GCA_949677035.1. NCBI lineage: Eukaryota > Viridiplantae > Streptophyta > Magnoliopsida > Malpighiales > Euphorbiaceae > Omphalea > Omphalea diandra. The sequence continues at coordinate 18,605 of CATIWR010266834.1, read as the reverse complement.
TGCTTTGTTTGTTGAATTTAGTGATTCAACAATATTAGAGGTCATGGTGAAATACCTATTGTTTGCATAATACAAACAAGACCATTTATGGTATCCAATCTTCTCTGGATATGGTATAATTATCTTGTCAATCTTGCTTAGCTTCTTTATTTGCGTATGTTTGTGTTGTTGCAAAGAATGTATCTCTTATTTTCTTTATGCCTTTCTTGAAGTATGTTTTCAAGTTGTTTAGTAAGTGGTACATGCATACTTCATATGTTGGTTTGTGAAAAGACTTGTTTGACGTACACATCAACTAAATGTAAACCAGAAGTAAACTGTCAGTAAACATGTTATTGTTTATGTTTGTGATACATACCTTTTTAGTTCCCTTTTCTATACTTTTATATATGTTTGATATGATACTCATTTGTTCCCTCTCTCCAAAAGTTGTTTTCAGTTTTTGAAAAATCACTCCCAAGAAGTATCATTTTGTGAATTAACTATTGCAAAACTAAGGAGAAAATGTGGTTATCTCCATTTTGTGTGCATGCAAATAGCAATGTACCTCCATACGATGCATTCAAGAAAGTCTCATCCATTAACAAAATTGATTTGCAGTATTTCTATCCTTTAATTGATCCATCTAGTGCCATAAACAATTAGATGAATGTTTTATCCTTTTTTTTTAGTTCAACAATTGATTTAGGATTCATTTTCTTTATCACGTATAAGTAACTTGGTGTTTTTTGGTATGAAGATTTTGATTTTCCTCTTAAATTTTCTAATACCATTTCCTTTGACCTCCAAGCTTTCTTGTAGTTAAGAGATATTTCATGACTTTCATTCATGTCTCATTATATCTTCAGGGGTGTAAACAGTTTTGTTGTTTATAAACTTCGACTTGATGCAATCACCAATAATTTTTAAAATATCTTGTCTTTGATCACTTATTATAATTTTTAGAGAACAAGTATGAATGTTGTTGAGTTTTTTTTTTATCTTAAACATACTTATATTTTTAATTTTTGATGCTTTCAAATACCAATTGTATGTATCATCCAAACAGTAAATATAATACTATCTATGACACTGTTTCCACACTTTGTATTGACAATTATTTCTTATTGCATAACAACTTAAGTTTAGCATCAAAATGTCTTTATTTTGTATACTTACCCTGCTTCAATTTCCTTCTCAGTCATTGTATCTATTATTGAATAGTTTTGATCAGTGATTTTTGTTTATTCATTTTGTGAGTTGCTTGCTTATGAAATGGTCTTACTTATATAATTTGCAAAGTTAATGAAGTCGCATATGTTGTTCGTGGAATCCACATTTATTGAGTTTTCTACTATATTTGCAATTGTTATTGATATCTCAAGTCTATAGATTTGAAGAGTTGATGATGTGATGTAAGGAGTTTCATTTTCAACAATATTGATGCACAACAAGTACTTTATGAAGTATGGCTCCTTATTTTTCAATTTCAAATAGAATTGATGATTTATGTCATTTTGTATCTTCAATGTTAGGTATCCATCTTTTACTTGATATGTTATATGTAGTCCTTTTTCTTCTTGTATGGTTTTAAATTGGTCTGTAACAATTTTCAGCAGGTTGTTAAAGTTGCAATTTGTTGGTATAAGAATATCAGTTATATCAAAGTTGATGTATTTCAAATCTTTTTTTCAAATACCATTGTAGTAAATGAATGTAAGTATAAGATCCATTTCTATTGAAAAGTGAATAAGAAATGAGAAGTAGGTTAGAAAGTATTAGTCAACATTTTGCCACTTTGATACTTATAATAAACCACAAATATACGAACAATAAATCGTATATAAACATTTTATAGTCACATTTTTACAGTTTTTGAATTCATAACGCTCATAAAAACATATTAGAATTTCTGATAAACCGGAAATAAACTAATAGTAAATAACTTATAAATATTTTTTATTTAGAATTTATAATTTTTGAATGAAAAATATTTTTAACTAGAAGTATATGTATGATAAACCATCAATAGGTGTATAATTACAATTTTCAGTTTTTGAATACAAAATAAGATTAAAAAAATTATAATTTTTGATAAACAAGAAATAAAACATTTTGTTTTTAGTTTTTATAATTACTGAATTCAAAAGAAGATTAAAAACAAATGCAAATTTTGTTATCTCACTGAAAAAAAGTAAAATATTTATAAACATTGTTCTTTTTTTTTTAAAATTCATTTATTTTTAAGTATATTTTGAACTGTTTTTAAGTCATATTTATATGAAGATTATTTAAAAAATAACACATTTGTTGTTTGTTATTTCATGATATATAAACATATTTTAATGAAAAATATATGAGAAAATGATTTCTATTGTAGATTTTTGTTAGTTGTTTTTACCTGTTTAGAAAAAATATTAATAGAGATGATGATTTGCTAGATTTTTTTTGCAATTATCTCAAAGAAGGAGCTTGTAGGAGAAGATGTGAACTCTATTTTTTGTGTTGATTGATCAATGACTTTCGAATCCAACTCAAATAAGAATTTTGAATGAATGAAGAAACTCCAAAAAGAAGCTGGAATGAGAAGTTGCGAGCTGTGTTTTCTGGTTTGATATATCAATGAGTTGATGATGTAGATGTGTGAAGATTTTTTCAATTGGAAATTTGTTTTTTTTTTTCCATTGCAGATCCATTACACTCTAATTTGTTGAATCAAAATTGTTAAGGTAATAAGATTTGTTTGTCTTTTTTTTTTTCTTTCTCATTTTAGTTATTAAGAGATTTTGATGAATGAAATTGATTGATGGAGGGATATTTGAGCGTATTTTTGTGATAATTTGATACAAATCATTTTTTTTAAATTATAAATATTTGAGGTCAATTTGTGAATGCAATTTTATTTTTAGGCATTCCTATCTTTATCCCGTTAAATTAGCCCAATGCTTGCTTTTTTTTCTAAGAAGAAATTTAGCCCGATGCTAGGGCCATGTGCAAAATATTAATATGTTATTATTCCATTGATATCATATTCTAAAATTTAATTATTAAAGTAGTATAATTTATAATATAAGTATTTACAGTTCAAATAAAAGATAAAAGATAGTATTAAATATAATAAAAAATTCATAAAAACTAATCCACATAGCAAATCAATCTTATTCATAATCTGTAAATAATCCACATAGCAAATCAATCATATTCATAATCTGTAAATATATTGAATAGATGGTGTCAAACAAATTCATTTTATTTTAATTAAAACGCACATAAATCAATCAATCAAGTTAGAGCTAAAATTATTGATGGCATGATAATGCAAATAATTGAGAGGAAATCAAAAGTTGATCAAGTTATTCTCCAATTTGAATTATAATATGAACAAGAGTGAATCCTCAAATTTTGCCAAAAGCCAATGAGCCCATGAATATAAGGATTACAATGACACAAAGCAAATAGCGCGACAATTGACGTGAAAAGAAGTACAACTTGTAATTAAAAAGGTTTCAAATCATTCAGTCTCAACAATTCAGGACATTGACATTTACACTAAGCATGGTTAGCTGTTCTCATGCATTATTAGTCATATTCCCTTATGTGGTTTCACACTTAGGTTCTTGGATTGGATTGTATCTTTACTAAGACTACTCATTCGATTTCTTTTATTTTCTAAATTACGATTTTTTTTTTTAAATCAACTTACTTAAAATATAATAAATATTTTTTTATTGGAATAGTATTCAGAGCTATGAGTTTGTAATTCAAGTTTCAATAAAAATGGAATTGATAAAAAAATGTTAATAAAAATTAGATCATTATATCAAATTTAGAAGTTTGTATTATATAATAATTTATTTGTTTGTTAAATAATCAATTAACTTTAAAATAAAATTAATAAATTTGAAGTTTTAAACATTTGTCATATTAGAAATCAACGAGAATTTAAATAAAATAAGGGTTTTCTTTTATACAACAAAATAGAGTAAAGGTTTTACTAATATTAAATTGAGACTTTTAGTAATATATTATCACTCCAAACTTAGATACAATAAGTCTGCCATCCATGTGAAACGCTATGTGTCTAATCAATCAATCAAATGCAAGCTTGTTTTTATTTTTATTTTTAGGAGACAAAGGTTGAAATTTTAATGTCTACTTTTAAATAATATTACTTATTATTAGGTTAGAACGCCAATTCAAACAAAAGTTTACTATTATATGAGAAATAGGTGATTAAGAGTTGCATCATTTTATCATCTCGTATAATTTAATTACAATGGAATAAAAACAAATATTAATGAAAAAATTATATAAAATAAAAAATAATTAAAAAGTAAAAGACAAAAAATAAAAAAGAAAAAGAGTGAAAATAATAAATATCAGTAAACTTAATTATTGTTATTTATTAATTTATACGAGTATTAGAGAATAATATATAAAATACACAAGCACGTATGCATACACACAAATATATATATATATATATATATATATATATATATATTAAAATGATAAATTAATATTTAACATATTTAAAATAATTGTGATGATATTATAACTAAAATTAGAAGTCATATTAGAAAAAAATAAACCTTAATTGCAAATTTAATCACATTTTGAATTGACTAACCCAAAGAAACATTTTATTAACTAAGCATGAAATTTTATTTTTCCATAAATTTATTTTTTCGTATATGTCAGTTAACAGAAATGATATTAAAAGTGAGCATTCGATTAGTTTGATTTATTTGATTCATTTTTTTTTATCAAAATCAAATAAATTGAATTTTATATTTTAAATATCAAACCAAAATAAAATTTTTAAAAAATCAAATAAATCAATTTAGTTCGGTTCAATTTGATTTGATTAATATATATATATATATATATATTATAGATTGGTTCAGATTAAATTCAGTTGATTTATCAATAATTTTGATTTATTCAGTTTTTGTGTAGAAAAATTGAATTAAAACCAAAAATCAAATTTTTTTAAAAAAATTAAAATCAAACTGAATCGATTTATACTAAAAATTTGAACTAAACTAATCGAATCAATTAAAACTTTCAATTTGCTCAGATTGTTACTGATCCTACATTTAAAAACTAATGACATATGACATAAACTTATATGCGAAAAAACAATGAAGCATTTTTACTAAAACAAATAAAATCTAGAATATCAAAAGAAATATGAAAAATACAATATTTTTAAATGTGAAAACAAGGAAATTGGTAAATTAATTATAGTTTAATTAGTATATTTGCTTTCTTTTAAAGAAAAAAAAAAGACTTTCATTAATTAGTAAAATATTATACATAAAAATATTAGATTTTATATTATTGAAATTTTTAAAATAAATTTCTAAATAATCATAAAAATCAATAATAAAAGCAATAATATCAGCTTGAAGGTTTAGATATTATTAGATAATAAATGGTAGCTATTATTATTGGTCTTTCTATAATGATCGATTTAGTTACCAACAAATGTAGATTTATTTGTGACGGTAAGGTTTATACTTCATATTCTAGGTAAGATTGCTATTTCATATTCCATCAATCATAAATTAGGCAGTTAAATAATGAAAATGAAACAAATCTACTGAAAAATAGATAGAAAATAACAATTTATAAAATAATATAATTTTGATTTCATCCAATGAAGATAAATTTAAGAAGAAAAATTGGTTATAATTAAAAGAGTGGTAGATTGAAATATTATTGAATCTTAGATGATAGAAAATTAAGAAAAAAAAGAGATCACATTTAGTCTAAGCAATGGTCCTTAAAGCAAAAAGAAGAAAAGCAATTAGAAATTAGAAAATTATGAAAAGTTTCTAGAGGAAAAAAATTGTCTTTTTTTTCGGAAGGATCTTAAATTTGATTTTTTATTCATTATTATAATAAAAATGTTAAACTAATTTAAAAAATTCAAGTGCCTCCGTTTTCTCTGTATTTTTTTGAATATTTTTTATTTTTAAGTTGTCCTTGAAAATTTTTACCAATAACAGGTCATTTTTTTTATTATTTTTAATAACGTAAGTGATTTATCTATTTTATTATTGTCGTGTCTTATTTTTAATTATTGAAAATTTTTATTATATAAAGTTTTGTTTGTCTATTATTATTGAAAATTTTGTGGTATTTTTTCGATAAAAACTTTAAGATTAGTTTATTTATTTCTCAATTTGATTTAGTATGTTAAGTGAATTTCAATAATCTTTTTGCTATAGTATCAAGTATAGTAGAGATCTCAATTATTAATAAAGATGTAAAATTATTAAAGAAAACAAAAGTAATATTAACTGATGTGTATGCAATAGTAATATAATGATTGAATTTATATATTATTAGTATTTTTGAAAATAATTTATTTTGCAAATACCATTTGAAGTTTTACTAATAAAACATAGTAGTTATTTCTTCTAATTCTTTTTACAACAATCAAATTATCCACTGCCCAAATGAGTCATAAATTATAATGAGAGATAATAGCTCTTTCTTAATGTTGATGGAGAAATGAATGGAATAGAAATTCCTCACTTTCTATACTACCAAAAGACTAACCACTCACACACTCAAGCTTAGACTAACCACTCTCCCATACATTGCCCACATTGTCATACAAAATCAACCTTAATTTCATCATAAGAATTTTAATCTAATAATAATGTAAGACAATTTCAAATAGTATTATATGTTTTGGGTGGAATCAGCTGGAACATGAAGAGGAGGGCCATGCAAGCAAATAATTCATGGTGAAAGAGGGGAACCCATTAAGCGCCACAAACGTTGGGGCACTTTGTTGAATTATTATTATTATTGTAGTAATAACATAACATGATATGACCACCAACAAAACAAACAAAGAATCCAACGTCTTCCTAAAATCTCAAATATAAAGCTAAAATATAAACTGAAACAGCATAAAGACAGCTCCCAACTTGTTCAAAAGCCGTAGGGTTAGCCGTTACCTGCATACAAATATTCCTTTCAACATACTATTTTTTATATATTTTTATCAAAATAATAAAAGCATATAATATAGGAATAGAATACCATTACGGTTCCAGTTATGATTAGTATTAGTAGCCGTAGTGGTAGAAGTAGTAGGAGAAATGTCAACCTAGCTGGCTGGTGGGGATATCAATCCCACAGCTGGGAATCCTTCACTACTCACCTTTTTTTTTTTTTTTTAATTGGGTTTCTTCTTCTTCTTCTTCTTATTATTATTAATTGAATTAAGTATTACTTAATTACCTTGATTAATCATATCTCATATATAGTATAATCTCAGGAAATAATCATATATGATGGTTGCATTGTAGTAGGGCAGGGTGGGGGAAGGCAAACTGTGAAGCTGTTACAGCCAAGAGATGCTCTGTATAGAGCACAGAAAATAAAACTCTCTTCCAACTTGCAGTATCAGACAACAATTATACTGCTTTACAGCCCACACATAAATAAAATAAATAAATAATAATCTCTCCCTCTCTCTCTCTCTCTCTCACCCCCCTGTTCTTCATCATCATCATCATCATCTATATTTTCTCCTGCTTCAAATTCCGGACTTTTTTTTGTGGGTAAGGGATTTTTATTTTTATTTTTGGACTTGGAAGTTGAAAAGAATAAAAGGGTAGGTTTTATGTAGTATTAATTTAGTTGGTGGGTCTTTTTCAAAAACATTTTTTGGGATTATATAATGAATATTTGATAAATTTAGAGTTGTTTTTTGGGGTGGTTTGGTGGAAGGGAAGTTTAATAAGTTACAGGAATAAACCACAAGCCTGATAGTGTTGTCGGCGCAAGTTCTCTTTCTGTCGGCAATGTCTGTATCCAACGATGATTCTTTAATGTAGTATTTATTTATTCAAAAGTACAACCACCAGATGATAATTGATTGATTGATTATTTGATGTTATTCATTCGTTCATTCATTAGTTTGCAGACAGTTGTTTAAGCCCTGCTGCTGCTGCTGCTTCTTCTTCTTCTTGTTCTTCCTGATTTGGACCTTCACTTGTCTCTCTCACACTCGTAACATCAAGAATTGCTGGTGATCATAACTGGGTTTATATTGCCTTTTTCATGATTTGACTCGAGTTCTTTAGACTTTCGCTGGGAGAGAGAGAGAGAGAGAGAGAGAGAGGGCTTCCTTTTTCAATGTGGGAAAGTGGGTGAGTTTTGATTTAGTGATTCTGCTATTGTAAGACTCACCACTGATTTTGTCATTGGCAAATGAATCTGAGGTTTCGGGAGATCTGGTTGCATTTCTTCTCTGGGACTACAGGTTTGAAGATTTCAGATGCTACTTAGAATCTGTGTTTTTCATTTTTTTGGTCTTAAGAAGCTTCATCTTTTCTTTATACAATTATATACGTTTGTTAGTGGATTCACACTCTGCTAGCTTTTGCTGGATTTGACTTGGTCGGCATTTGTCTCTAATCAGAATGCTGGAAAGTTCTTTTCAATATGCAATTGTCGTTAATGTTTGTTTCTTTGTGGATTTCTTCTATTGAGGTTGAACTTTCTGGCGCAGTTCACTTATTTAAAGCTACTATTTGACTTCTTTTAGGGGATTTACTGCAAGAATTAACAATTCCTGCATCATCATTGCCACGCTACTTCTTTCTGTCATGTATTTTTACATAGAAATCAAATGGATTTTGAATGTTGCTTGCTTTATATAGCTTTACTTATTGATTTCTTAATGATTTTCCCTTATTGACTATAGCTTTACTTACGGTATCTCTTTGATCCAGGTTCCATGTATGTTATTCCATATTCAAATAATACCTTACCGCATAGCTGAAGTGGTTCCCATACCAAATGTCAAAGACTCTTGCAGCCATATTAGGGGGTGCTGCAGGAGTCGTGGCATTGGTGGGGATCGTTATATTTCTTATATGGTTCTGCCTATCTCACGGAAAGAGTATTTCAAGAACTTCTGAGACAGGGTCTTCGGATCCATCTATTCAAGGTACTATTACTATCATATTTGATTGAAGCGGGATTCGAAAGCAATGAATTATGACGAATGCTTTACAATTTGTTTTAATATCTGCAGTGGGAAGACATGCTGGCGTGGAGTTGTCATTACAAGAAGCTCGGTTTTTTGAGATGGAAGAATTATCTCAAGCTACAAAAAATTTTGGTGATAAAAATTTGATTGGGGTAGGACAATTTGGGGAAGTGTACAAGGGTTTGCTTAATAATGGAATGCTTGTGGCAATCAAAAAGCGATCTGGAGCGCCTAGTCAGGAATTTGTTGATGAGGTAATGATCAACTTCATACTACTAACACTGAAGAGTTTTCTCCATCTAAATTGTTTGACGTTGAAAGACAACACTTTTTATCGTTGAAAGTTATCCAGTTTTTTCAATATTAGTGCTCCTATGGAGAGTGATAGAAGATATGCTACTGGGTTAAACAAATTTCTGAGAAATGAATAGTAAATGCAAGCATTTGAAAATCTCATTTCCCTCATATATAAGTAGACTTGTATAAAAGGTCTCTTGTGTCTTGCTTTCTTCCCTATTTAACAAAGCAAAGCACTTTCCTTTTCCTGTGGGCTCTCAATCATTTCCACTTAAAAATATCAATATTGGTGCATCTTCTGTTGCATTATGGGCATGTGTGAGCTGTAAAATTGCTCTTGTTTTCTGATTCATGTATCTTTATGACTGGATATTTTCTCTTGTTGTATGCTTTGTGGCTTGGTCTAATAGGAGTGAGCCTTATTATCAGGTGCGCTACCTTTCACCCATTCAGCATCGGAATCTTACGACTCTTTTGGGATACTGCCAGGAGAATAATCTACAATTTCTCATATATGAGTACATACCTAGTGGGAGCGTTTCCAGTCACCTGTACGGTAACTTCCTATCCCGTCACCACTTTTGCATGTATAAACTCTTTGTTGTATAGCATATTAGTGAATCTACTACATCTTATTGTTCACCTCCATGTTAAACATCCACGCAATATATAAACAAGAGATTCTGCATCCTTGGTATTTCATTTTCCTGCATATTAAAGTCGTGATGTTTTCCTTGCAGGACCTGGTCAAGTTTCAGATGGGAAGCTAGAATTCAAGCTTAGACTTTCAATAGCTCTTGGTGCAGCTAAAGGTGATCCTCTGCATAATCAGTGAGCATTTTGGCTTTCCTGGTATCTGTTTTTCTCTTATTAGAAAAAAAAAAAAATTAGGTTCAGAAAAAAATTAGGTCCAGAAAAAGAAACTAAAACTGAAGGTCAATATTGGTTGTGCAAAATATTTCAAGCATGGTAAGAGACTTGAAATTAATCAAAGGCTTTTCCCTCACAAGTGAAAGATCTTGAAGTGAACATTCCCCTGGTTTGTCTAATTTTATTCAGGTTTGGCTCATCTTCACTCTTTGAGTCCTCGCTTGATACATAAGGATTTCAAAACGGCCAATGTTCTTGTGGATGAGAATTTCATTGCCAAAGTCGCAGATGCAGGACTCCGTAATTTCTTGGGAAGGGTTGATGTTGCGGGTCCATCGTCACAAGTTACAGCAGATGAGATATTTCTTGCACCAGAGTATTTCTCATAATTTTCCATCTTTGTTATAGCTGTTAAGATAATGTAGTTTATCACTTCAACCATATACTTTTGATGTACGCAGGGCGAGAGAGTTCAGACGATTTTCTGATAAAAGTGATGTATTCAGTTTTGGCGTGTTTCTGCTGGAGTTACTATGTGGTCGAGAAGCAACAGAATCACCATCTCCAGACTCCAAGCAAAACCTGGTTGAATGGGTACAGTTTTGAGTCCAATGCAGAACTCTGCACAGTTGATAATGCACAAAATGCCTATTCAATAAATTTGCTTATAGCTGTTTCAAATCTGTATATTGCAATGTGTTGCACAATTTATGAGCTGCTTGTGGAACTAAAGTTGAGTCTGGCTCTTTCTTATGAAGGTTCAAAATACTCAGGACTACAGCATTTTTTCCAGCATTGTTGATCAACGAATGGGGACTAGCTTCACTGCTGAAAGTATGGAGGAGTTCATACAATTGATAGTCCGATGCCTGGAACCATCAAGCGAGAGGCGACCTTCGATGAGTTATGTGGTGATGGAACTTGATCGGATACTTGAGAAAGAGATGAGCTTAACAACAGTCATGGGGGAAGGAACCCCAACTGTGACTCTTGGAAGCCAACTATTTAAAGCATCAAAATAAAACAAATTCATTCTCCTCTAAAATGTTGAGTGTGATTTATGTTATACCTCTTGTTTTCTTCTGTTTCATTTCTCCCCCTTTTTGAAATATTAGAGAAGAAATTCAGCTGTTTGTTAAGTGTATAAAAAAACAGCTGTGTTATTTTTTCATTTTTTTCCCTGTCATAGAGTGTATGTGAAATCTTGTTGTAAGCCATTATTTATTGTTAATATCAAAGGAAAAGTTGAGATTTGTGTGATATTTAATTTTTTTTCTAATAAATAGATGTTTTCATTTATCCCAGCAATTCATTTTACTGATTACTTATACACAAACACACAAACCAGTGAAAAATAACTCAATTTGGCTAAAATATGAATGCAATATGAACAATGCAATTTATGATGTGCAACATCCCTTTAAAGGCAAGCACATAACATATTTAGCCAAATGAGATGCAAAAAATATAATGCATAAAATTGTTTGGAAGAAAATAATACCTTTATATTGATAAATTGAAAATGAGTTTACAAATTTGTAGGAGAATACAACTTTGTATAGATTTGTAAGTGGGTATAGAGTGTTTTGTAATAGAAGAGGATTGCACAAATGAATGGTTACAAAGCAAATGCTCAACACATGAGCTTTCTCTCGAATTGTATCTTGACTATAATGAAAGTTCTTGAGATCCAAAAATCTGAGCCTGACAGATTTGTAAATCTTTGGAGAATAAATATGTCTTCTGACTGTATATTCACATGGGCTAATAGAGATTAAAAGAATGATTAGCCATAATAGTCTTTAGATAAAAGGTCAAGTCTTCACATAGCACAATTGTGAGTGTCCTTAATGCAGAAGTGATGTCTTCACATGGATTTGAAAAACAAACTTTTACTCTCTTTTTTTAATAGACTTCTCTTTTTCTTTTCTCTTTGTTTAACTTTTACTCTCTTTTTTTTAAACAAACTTCTCTTTTTCTTTTCTCTCTTTTTTTTTTTTTTTTTTAACTTTATAGGTGCAAAGACATTAAAATAGTCATCCTTACCAAGATCTATGATTAGTTACTCTGAGTTTGACTCAATATTTGTAGAGGCCACTTATGAGTTGGAGGAATTACTCTCTAAAAGTTGTCTCATAATAGAGAAATAATCCTCTTGAGATTTTCCTATAGCTAGGAGTGGACATGAGATTTTTAGGCTAAAAAGATTGAATCTTTGGCCTAAGATTTTGAAGAGGTACCCATATTCTTTTCTATCCATTCCAAGACAACATTTTTGGATATCTTATAATGGAAAGAGTCCCACTCACTTTGAATTTCTTAACTAGAACTACTATAGTATCTTGTTGATTATAATCAAAATACTATTTGCAAACCTAAGGCAAAAAAAACTTCAAGCAGAAAAGTAATAATGGAGAGAATCTTTTTTTTTTTTTTAATCTCAGAAGGTTTGTAGCGTTCATTAAAGAGTTCAAAACATGTATGAATCTCTAGAGTTAACAATTATGGTACTGCTTTATAATAGTTCCAGCATTGGATGAACCCGTAAGGAATGCAAGTGGTTTTAATTTTTGTATCAAAGTAGATTAGCCATGAGTGGCTGCCTTTGAGGTTTTGTAGGAGGAAGGTATTAAACCATGCTTGTTGATAATTCTAGTAGGAATAGGTTTAACAATGGTCTCATTTGGTTTGGAAATCAATTGAAAACGATTTTATAAAGGATAAGTTTCTTCCCCAATCAGAAGGATAGATGATATTTTGTATGGTACATGTGGAGTAGGCAAGTTCAAGTAGGTTTAAGGTAGAAGTGTTTGAATTTGGCTAAACCAGTAACCTCAAGAACTGTCATGTAATAGGACTGAGTTTTGCTCAAATTATAGGGTTTGTAAAATCATCCTTTTGGGATAATTCCTTTTGTTGCCATGGAATGATCTTAATGCACAAAATCTTCTTTCATGATCAAAATGTTTTGCAAATATTATGATTTTGTAATTTTTGTTTGTGACAAAATGATTTGAGAAGAATTTGTAGAGCTTTTTTTTAAAGATTTTTGAGATAGAAATTCCTTAGTGGAAATGTCTATCTCAAATTTTGTAGAAAACATATTTGAGACAGGTTTTTTAGAAGAGGAACCTGTCTTTGGTTTTATAGAAATAGGTTCAAAAACTTTACTTTCTTGGGCATGTAAGGCCTTCGGGAAGCTTTGTAAGGTCAAAAATAATTTTGGAGAATAGACCAGTGATTTTACCCATTGTTGGACTTAAAATTATTTTTGTGAGGATTGAGCCTCATTTTGTTCATCTTCTTGGACCATATCTATCCAAGATTTTATGGGCTAGGCTGATGTAAGTTTTGTAGAAGTTTGTACTGGGGCTTTGCCCTTATCTTTGAATTTGGACTTTCGAGGATGCATTATGGCTTGTTTTGAAAAAATTCTCAAGTTAGAAAATCTAGTACAAAATTTGTATCTCCTTTTATAAATTCAATATCAAAATAGAAAATATAAAGGATTATTTTCCATTTGTTAAAAATCTGTTTTGATTTAATATTTTGAACATTTTTTTGTAAAACTTTTTTTGCAGATTTACAATCAATGCAAAAAAGAAAATTTTGATTTAAAAGATCACTTTGAAACTTTTTAATGCATAAAACAATTGAAAGAATTTCTTTTTTGATTGTGAAATAGTTTTTGCCACAATCATTCCAACTTCATGAGGTGAATTGTGTAATCTTTTCCTCCCCATTTTGGATTTGTTTCAGAATTCCCCCATAACCTAAATTTGAGGCATTAGTCACCATAATTTTAGGGGATAAAGGATCTGGTAAGTGGAGGCAAGGATTTTATACAACCCTTTTCTTAATTACTTCACTACCTTAGTATGTTGTTCTATTTAAGGAATTGACTTCTTTTTTAACCTATCATGCAAAGGTCTTGCCAATTGATTTATATTTGGACAAAAATCCAAGACATAATTCAAACTTCTAAGAAACCATTGTAATCGGGTTATGTCTAACATTTGTTATGGAATTTATTGGCAAAAGAAAGAGATCTCTCAATTGGTGTAATGGTTCCATACTCTATGTAACGACCAAGGAATCTGATCATGGTTTGAAAAAAAGAGATTTTGGATTCTGAAATGACTAAGCGATTATTTTTTGTATTGAGAGGAGGGTTTTAACATGTTTGAGATGTTGTTTTATTGAATTTGAAAAGATCAGTACATCATTAATGTAAAAAATGCAAAATTGATAAATGAAATTATAAATGTCATTCATAATCCTTTGAAATTCTCAAGGAGCATTTTTTAACCCAAATGACATAACATTTCATTCATATTGACCACAAGGAACAGTGAAAATAGTTTTGTATCTATCTTTCGAATGGATTTGTATTTGCCAGAATCCTGATTTCACATCAAATTTTCAAAATATGAAAGTAGAATGAAGTTTTGGAGTAAATCTTTTTTTCTGGGAATGGGACATTTGATTCATTTCAAGGCTTTATTTAAGGCTTTGTAATTGATCACAAGTCTAGGTGTGCCTCTCTCAATTTTGAATTGCTTATTAGCATAGAAAGCTACATAAAACCAAGGTGATTTAAATTTTGAAATGAGACCTTTTGACTCTAATTCTTTTATCTCAGTTTTGCATTCATTTGGATAGGTTTGGCTTTGGTTGGAATTTGTCTATCATCAAATCCATCTTCGTAAAGAAGGTCAACAAGGTGATGTTTTCTATTCCATAAAGCATTTGGAAGATCAACATAAATTTCATTCTCAATTTGTTTTTGTAGTGAAGAAATCTTTTATTGTACTTGACCATTTTGTAATTGCCTTTTTATGTTTCGTAAGGAGACGTCTTGTTTCAGATGCAAGAGTTGGGTTTGTTTTCCCTTAATGAGAGCATTTATTTAGAAATTGTAAATAGAGTAAGCTCTTAAAAGGTTGAGGTTTCTTATTTTTGACTTTCTAACAAATTGGAAAATAAGTTTTGTATTTTTTATCGAATCTATCTAGGACAATTCCTACTTTGATATAGCTCAAATTTGCTCTTGTATAAAAAAAGGGATATGTTATCAAATTTTAAATCATCTGAGAAGGCTATAGTAATGTGAATAAGAGGTATTTTTAAAAGTGATTTCTCTCAGAACACAAAGGAAATCTTTTAGGGTTTTCTCAAAATTTTCTATATGTCGTTCTTCCTAGTCTTTTTTAGGTTCAGAATCAGATTCTTTTTGTAAAAGACATTGTATGAGTTTAGATTTTATTTTTTATTTTTCTTTGAGCTCTTTGAGTTCAATTTTAATGATTTTTTTTTATTTCAGTTTGTAGGCATTGAATGGTTACAGGGGTTCTTTTGGGTGTTTTGTTTCGTTTGTTAAGGATGATGATGAGGTCATAAGTATTAGTACTTGTAGAGGGTAACCATGAAGATTTTGGTTCAAGTTTTTCTTTCAAAAACTTCAGGAGTTTGTCAAGGTATTTTTTTTGATATAATTGAGAGTCATTTATGTGCTTAACAGCTTGAAGAAGGAGTTTTTGGTCTTTGGTATACACATTAATGATTTCTGTTTCATGCTCGATTTCAAAGGTAGAGTTTGTATCTAATGCAATGGCTAGTTCATCAATTTGTAAGGGTTTCTTAAAAGACTCAAAATTTTCTGAGGTATCTACTAGAATAGCTACAATTTTGTTAATGGTTCCTTCTTTTAGATGTAATTTTTGTACTTTTCTATTTAATTTATAATATCTCAAAGTATGAGCCTTTCTTCCACAATTATAACAGGTTATGTCTTTCAGGAAAGTCTTGGGCGTTTTGTAGGTTTTTTTACTCCTCGTATGGGATGATTTTTTGTAAAAGGGTTCCTTCCTAGTTTTGGAATATTTCTTATATTTGGATTTTTGTTTTTCTGGGATAATTGTCATTATAAGATTACTCATTACAACGACCCTGATACTTGGAGGTGGAAAGGTTTGTAAGACCAAACTCAAAATGTTTGCAAAGGTTTCTTAGTTTTTGTTTGGTTTTCCTCATTTTTCATTTGATGTGTTTTTGTAATTTCAAATCTTAGATTATTTTGAGGCCTTCATTCTAAGTTAAGCTTATTAGTTCTCCACAAGTCAATTGATCATAGGGTATTTGATTGTCAATAGAAGCCCTAATGTTATTCGTAACTCTCTCCCAATAAGGTGGGCAATCTAGCAAGGAATTTCTCCTTCTAGAAAGGCTTATTGGAATCCTCCCTAAACATCAATCTAGTGGGGAAAGTGGTTTTGTAATTTTGGAAATCACTAAGTCTCTTACACCTAGGTTATTGAGTAACTCAACATTTTTATCTTTGAGGTGTAAGGGATCTCCTATGCAATTAGGGGATATTGTAAGGATTAAGGTTGAAACAACATCTTGGATGGTGTATGTTGTTTCCTTATTGGTCAACTACGGGAGTTCCATCCTTATGAGTTTGTATGGAATTTAAAATTTCTAGATGTTATACTGGGATAAGATGATAATCTCACCAACCTTTTAGCTGACCAGAGAATCTTGCTATAATGAGCTTTGTTATGGCTCTATCAAGAATTCTATTTTAGGTTTTGTAAGCATTAGCTATCATGGTCATTTGTTGTAAAAGGCTAAGGATGTTATAGTCAAACTATGTTCCACTCATATATGGATGAGGCATTATATTTGGATTGGTTTAGGGCACTAGGTTTGTTTTATGTATCCAGGTTTGGTGCAGTGGGTTTTAAATAGGTAATTAGCCATTGAAGTTTACTTGCTTGAGGAATTTGTTCTTTGAAGGCTTTCTCATTTGAGGTGTGTATGGGACTATTGTTAATGGTGCTAATGGTTTTAGATTGGGGTGTCTTTTAAGCCACCATTTTGATGACTATAATACCTCAATTTGGCTCATCTGGTCTTTAATGGCCTTCATGAATTCAATCCTATTTTATTATATTTGTTGTTAGCTAAGTTTGGATATTTGAAAAGGCTTGAAAATAGGTGCTTTGAGTTTTTGGTTTGAGGGTTTTACCTCTTCAGGTTTTTGGATATGGCTTTCTATCCTAGTCAATTGCTTTCCTATGGTTTGGAGACTGACACTGGTGAAGTTGTTTTGTAAGACTTTTTTTTTTTTTTTAATGTTTGTATCCTTATCTTGGACTATTTTTTAAGGAGAGACATTAATTTGTAAGTCATAATGGGAAAAGTTAATGGCTCTAGCAGAAGGGTGCTTGGATTGGATTGTTTTCCCATTTACCTGCCACTCATGTAATTTGTTCTTAAAGGTGATGGGGTAAATGGTTTTGGAATAAAGGTACTCAATCCCATTTTGAGGGGTATAGATTTCAAACCAATCAAATAATAAGATATGTACTTGGTGTTGGAGGACAAAATAAAAATATTTTTTTTGAATCTCTTTTCTAAGAAGTGTTTGAAAAACCAAGTATTCTTTTCTGCATTGTAAGGAGCATAAAAATCCTCGAGCAAATATTTTCTGTTTAGTTCAAACTCTTTTTTCAAAACACAAAATTCATTATTTATATTTTAGGTTATGGCTGAAGGAGTAGGAGAAGAAGTAATATGAACCAAGTTAGGGACAAGATCAAGGTTATAAAGAAAAAAAAAGGGACTAGCAAAGGGTTCTCCTTTGAAAGGAGGAAGACATCACAAAAACTTCAAAACCTACTATATTTGGAAATTGTTATATTTGAACTTGCTATATTTGGAGCTGCCATATTTGGAACTGTCATATTTGAACTTGTCTTCTTCACAAGGGCAAAATGGTCATTTTTATGCTACATTCATGTATGAATTCTCAAAATGAAATCAAGAAGTCTAACTCTACAAATGTGGAAAATTTGCACAAAAATATTCTAGAAGATTCCAAAAAGGTTCTAGAATATTCTAAGAAACTTTCAAGAATATTCAAAGTATCTTTGATGGAATAATAAAAGTTCTAAACAAGAACTAATGAAGGGGCAACACATTTAAAAGAAAAGTCAAGTAAAAATATCTTTTCAAGATTGACAAGATCTTAACATATCATTCTCTTCCTTTTTTAATTAGAAACTTATGTTATTTTCTTATGTAAGAAACTTCTTTTATAATTAGGAAGATATCTTGTATCTTTTAGTTTTTTTCTATTTAGTTTAAAAAAGTCTTTTTTCTTAAATAGATTAGACAGATTGCAAAGAATAATTATGAAGTGATTCTTAGGATTTTCTAGAAACTTTGTAAAAGCTATAGATAACCCTTCTTGTTCATCAATGAATCAATAGAATGAAGATTATTTCTTTTAGCAAAATTGCTTATGAGAGTTAATTCTTTTCTTGAGTTCTTAATAAAACTTGGTGAGATTGTTAAGTGAGTTCTTAATAATTTCACAAACTCGTTTAATCTAGGTCTTAAATTACTTAGTTAATTTAAGGTTGAGATTAAC
>CATIWR010266827.1:0-45849 GCA_949677035.1 Omphalea diandra | reverse complement strand
AAAATTATATATTGTGAAATAGAAGAGAGAAAAATAAAAAAGGGCCAACAAAACCAACTATTAAAAAAATAACATAGATAAATCTATTGAAAAAAAAAAAAGAGTTTTGTAGAATTATTAGGACTGATAAAAATTAAATAAAAGAAAAAGATAAATAAATAATGTATCTAAAACAAATTAATGATTATATGGTACATGTTTATATTAAATTCATTAAAGTTAGCGGTTTTTGTTTGAAAAATAGTATAAAATACTTTGTTGTAAATTTTTATTCCATTCAAACTCTCAATTATTAGACATTGGAAAAATATTTAAATATTTTATCAAAGAAAAAGAAAATATATTTAAATAGAGAACTTTAAAGTATTTTTAAAATTAGGAAAAGTATTAAAACTATGATTTTGTTCGAGCTACTAATTGCAATTTTAAATTTTAGAAAGATAAAGCAGGAAGGAACAAGAAATATTTGTATGGGGCTGTGGAAGGCCTAATTCAATTGCTGAGGAATTTGTAGCGGACGCTCTTCCAAACGCGTGACAGGGAACAATTCCAGTTTAGACGCGGCTCGCGCAGGCAAGCAACAGATTCTGCTTCGCGGAATAAAGTCCCAAATTCACCGTTTGAAGACGCAGCTGTCGCAGTTGACTGACCAAAACCAAACTCGGCCGACTGTTATATGGGCTGCATTTCAAAGCCAAGATCTCCATCACGTCCACAAACTCAGCCCAAAAATTGACAGGCCGAGATTGTCTAATGGCCCATAATCAGCAGTAATCCACCAAGGAGATGAAAGTACGAAAACGACGTCGCTCTCTTCGCTGCGCCTCATTTTCAACGCAGAAAAAGAGCTTGCTTCGAATTTATTTTGAGCAGAAAGAAACAAAGAAATCGAGAAATCAAAGGAAGAAGGAAACGGACATTAGACTGAGAGGAAGAACACGAAGTCATAATCTGATATTGGAGAATGTTTTACAGAGGGTAAGCGGCTTTAAGATTTCCCTATCTCCCATTTCCTCTAAGATCCAATATCTCATTTATAATTTTTTTGCTTTTAGGGTTTTAAATTGTCATGAAGCTAACTGGTACGAATTCTTTGCTTAATTTGTCATTAACCATCAAGAACCGAATATATGTTACCTTTTCTTGCTCTTTTTTTCTTTATTTCCTGTGGCTCTAAATATTTTTCATTTTGGACTTCTTTTTTGCTTAGGAATTGAAGGACCTAGTCTAGCTTAAGTAATTTTTTGTTTTCTGTTTTTGAATTATGGATAGAAAAAAAGGATAAGGATACAGATAGCTTATTTGAGGATTTAGTTTAGGCTTTAGCCATAAATGAAGGGTAAAGTGGTTGGGGTTTGGAGGTTGCTTCAGTTTATTGCCCAATACAGTTCAGCTCCCAACACTCAATGACGGGGTTTTTAGGAATGTTAATCTATAGATAATAGATTGTTCGGGGGAAATGTGTGGAAAGCATGTGGGCATTAGCAATTCCTGTTGAAGGAACTTTTGTAAAGTTTGGAATGCTGGTAGACTTAGGAAAGCGAAAAGAGCACTTCTTTTAAAGGATGGAATTGTCTCATTTTTTTAATGCCTGTGTGGGAATTTCAGGGTTCTTTTTGATGTGGCCAAGCTTTACTTGAAGGATTACAAAATTTAGGTTGTTGTCAAATTCCAATAGATGTCAATTTTCAGGCATGTTGTTAGAATTTCTTGGAATCTTCTGTCAATTAAGAATTTTGGGCTGAATAGGGATAGTTAAAGTTTGATTGTTCAAAGTTCAGGAAATAAAAGAATGAAGAACAGAATAAAGCAAACAAGGGTAGATGAAAACTTAAAATTGGGAGTTCTTCTCTAAATGTGAAACTATCTTCAGTGATAAAAAAAACTTCCTGTATTTTCCGTTTCAGGGTTGTTAATATGGGGCCCAATTGGCTGCAACTAAACTGAACAAACTCTAGGATCAGTTATTTATATCTCTACATTTAACTAGATTGGTATCAAACCAGGTTTCCTTCCTGCTAATCCCTTACTTTTCAAGTGGACTCTTGTCTCATTTTCTTTCTCTTTTTATTTTTGATAGTAGTGGACTCTATTCTTCTATTCTTGTAGTCAATGAATAACATTTTGCAAACTCGCAAATTAGTTCCACTTTGGTTGCAATATGATATTTTCTTGCTAAAAAAGCAACTGGAGTCTGTACTCTGGCTCTAGGATAAGTTTTTAAATGTTTTCGTTTTAAACTAGTTCAAACCAAGACAAACAACACAAAGTTCCAGTTTGCTCGAACTCATGTAATATTGGAACCATGGATTTAAATTGCGGTCGCGGTCGTATCTAATGGTAACGGGGCTATTGCAGCCATAATGTAACGGTAACTGCAATGGCAAACTGCTATGCAATTTTTACGCAAAAAATTGCAAAATGTTGCAAACTAAAAATGTTTTGATAAGTCACTAAAACTATGACTTACATCTTATTAACAAGCATAAATTTCACTCTTTAATTTTTTTTTGAGTTTTTTGAGTTAATCTATGAAAATTTTTTGAATTGTAAGTTGGTTGAGTTTTGATTTGGCGCAAATGAAATGGAAGAAAAAGAAATAAAAGGAGAGAAAAAAATTTTAAAAAAAGGGTCTGTTATGTAACGGTCATTACTGCCAATGTGGATTATAGAAATTTTTCGACTGTTAAATAACAGTCATAATGGTAACAGAAGGCCAAAATACTGTTATATAACGGCAGTTACGTTTAAATCCATAGTTGGAACCTATAACTTACTTTTCAAGATTACCATGGACGAGACCTGCTCCGCTAGCTGGGCCTGGATTTACCTTAATGTGATTATGATGCTTTTGTCATTTCATAGACAAATCCAATGAAAATGCTTTGAAGTTTGGGAGTTGTTCAGAGATTTAGAGACAAATTGAGAGAGAAGTTTCAGTTCCCATCATGAGAAATTTGTGCATCTTATTTAGAGGAGAACACTAGGTTCAAATGTAGCTTACTTATAGAGCAATAGAAAATGTACGAGAAAGAAATAAAAAAATGCAGTGCTAATAGTTTATATTGAAGTATGCTTGTCTTTAGGAAGCTTCACAAAGGACTTTAATTCTTCAGAAGTTGCCAAAGAAAACTCAAATTAAACTAAGCAAACGATTTTATCTAGTCAGCTACGCTATATTTTGTTGGCCAGGCAACTTCTAGATGTCTTTCCATCTAGTGGGTGCGGACATGTCCAGATGGCGCATATAGGGCTAAATGCATCTCAAACTAATTTTTGTTTTGTTTCGAAATTAAGGTTCTTATAAGTGAACCAATTGTGTATTCAAACAAAAATTGAAACAGGGATATGTTGTGAGATGCATGAAACCAAATATCAATTTTTGAAAGACATGATCAAAATGTAAAAAAAAGGGCAGAGCTAAGGCACACATAACAAATGAATTAGCCATGCTCACATATATAATAAAGGAAGGAAAAAATAACACTTAATATTGTTGGAATGGAATAAAGACACTGGAAAAGGTGAATAAAATGTGTTCTTGGTTTGGTAACTCAGATTGGGTCTTACAGGAAGATCGTGACATCTTTGCAACTTTACCTTTTTCTTGCAAAATCATTAGTCTTTGTGTTAATCTGAGATTCTTGGATGCAATTCTTTTAAGTCCCACATTGTAAGGTTTCCTTTTTCTGATTTATAAAAGAATAAAAACTATTATATGTGTATGACTTTTTTTTTTTATAGTTGAATAAAGTAGCATTGACATTTTTACATAATTATGTGAGCAAAACTCAACTCAACTAAGCCTTAATCCCAAGGCGTAGTTGAGTTGAGTTGTGTACAAAACATTGATGAATTACTTGTGTTTTCTGTTGCTGTAATTGTTTTGGATATTAAAGTAGATATCCTGACGGTGGTGATGGGCGTGAAATGGGTGCAAAACGTCAGCGGTTAGTTGATCAGGGCCCTTCATTCTATGGAGCTTCTCCTGGTTCGAGTTATATATATAATCCCCCACCTTATGGATTTGTTCCCCAACCTCCACCCTTCCCTGTTGTCCGACTTCGGGGTCTTCCGTTTGATTGCACAGAAACTGATGTGGCAGAGTTTTTTCGTGGTCTGGATATAGTTGATGTTCTTTTTGTCCATAAGGGTGGCAAGTTCACTGGTGAAGCTTTCTGCGTGTTGGGGTATCCTCTTCAAGTTGATTTTGCACTTCAAAAGAATAAGCATAACATGGGCAGGCGATATGTTGAGGTTTTCAGAAGTAAGAGGCAGGATTATTACAAGGCAATAGCAAATGAAGTTTCAGATGTTCATGGTAGTTCACCAAGGCGAACTGCTTCAAGGGCTAAATCTTATGATGAAGGAAAGGAGTCAGCCGAACATACGGGAGTATTACGTTTGAGAGGACTGCCATTTTCTGCCGGCAAGGATGACATCATGGACTTCTTCAAAGATTTTGTGTTGTCAGAGGATTCAATTCACATCACAATGAACTTAGAAGGGAGGCCAACTGGGGAAGCATTTGTGGAGTTTGCAAATGCAGAAGATTCCAAGGCAGCAATGGCCAAGGATAGGATGACCCTTGGAAGTCGTTATATAGAGTTGTTTCCTTCATCAGTGGAGGAGTTGGAAGAAGCAGTTACAAGAGGCCGGTGATATTTTGCTTCTGCTATTTGTACTTATACCGATGCTAAATCTTGCATTTTCATTTAAAATTTTGCTTCATTACTCTTTTTCAGTTAGTATGGTTTTGCATTGGTTTCGCATCTGGATGCCTTTTTACTTAGGAATGGAATTCAAAATAAGAACGTTTTCTATTCAGTGAGATGGTATTTCAATTTATGTTCATTTATCTAGTAGTTAATCAAAGTTTTCACAAAATAGTGTCATCAGGTGCTTCTTGTCAAAATTTATCCTGTGTATGTGTGTGTGTGTGTGTGTGTTTGTTTTTTTAACTAAAATTTACGAGCTGCTTGGTAAATCCTTGAAGGATGTAGCTTCGTTTTATTCAATAAGGATTGAGAAACTGTTTGAAATTTTCTGCTTTTCTTGGAGCATTTTATTTGTGATACCCGGTTGTTTTAAATGCCTATTTGACATCTCAAAAGTGAAATTTTGTGAGAAGGTTAAAAAATCATCGTTTCTTAGCTTTACTGTCAACGATTAAACCAAATATATGGTGCAAACTAGCCCTGTTCGTGAAAGATTGCATTGCCCAACCAGTTTACAAATTCGTGTTCAACTTGAAATTAAATCGCGTTAGATCAACATAGGGAGGGACTCCAAGTGAAAGTTTGCCAAAAAAATAAAAACCAGCTTAACCAAGTAGAAATACCCCTAACTCACTTTCTTTGTGGGTATTGAGAATTAGAAATGTTATATAAATTAATACGTTTGAATTTGAATGGTTGGCAAATACTTATCCCAAGCTGGGAAAATAAACATGGATAATGAAATTCAGAAATAAAATAATCTCTCTTGAAACAGAAGTGCATTGGCCTAAATGATTTAAGATAAGTCCAAAAATTTCTGTTTGTGCTATGTAATGAGGCATGCACGTGCACCAGTGGTTAAACCCTTTGTTAGGATCCCCTGAACATGTTTAACAAAATGTTAATAAAGGAGAAAAACAAGAAGAATCAGAGCATTATTCAGCTAGTGGCAGGGGTAGGGTTGAGCATTCGATCAGTTAAGTTCAAACCGAATCGAATTTATGAAAACTGAATAAACCAAATTTAATTTAAATTCAAATCAAACCGAACCGAAAATTAAAATAAACCGAAGTAAATCGAACCGAAAAAAATCGGTTTGGTTCGGTTCGGTTTTCAATTTTGAGCTTAATGGGTTGTTGGACTTTTTTTATCTTATATAAAATAATTTATTTTTAGTTTTTTAAACTCAAATTAAAAAAAAATCCCACAAATTCGGTTTATTCTGTTTATTCGGTTTTCTTAATTTTAAACCGAACCGAACCAAAAACCGAATTTTTTTTATTTTTTGAAACCGAACCGAACCAAATTTACTTTAAAACCAAACCAAATAGACCAAATTCACTCGATTCGGTTCAATTTTTCAGTTTCGATTCGATTTTGCTCACCCCTAGGCAGGGGTGTAAACGGGTCAAACGGGAGTCAGGGATTCACGTGCTCAAATTTAGTTTATTTATAAATGAGTAGAGCTATTACTAATATTGCAAAAAATTTATAAGTCTAAATAAATTTAATCGGATAAAATTTTTTTATGAGAATTAAATTATAAATAAAATTATTAATGATTTTTTAAATATATTTATTAATATTTACATAAAAAATTATAAAAAAATTAGATATTATAAATTTAAATTACTATATGAAATATATATTATTTGTTATATATTTTTTAAAACTATTTTTATATATTATAAATAAAAATATATAATTATATTTATTATCGAATTGATTCACGAGCATATGAGTCAAATACTGATAAATTTGAAATTAACTTATTAACTTAACGAGTTAAGATCGAATTTAATTTTAAAACTCATTTAACATACAAATCGAATTTTAATCAATTTTTCTCGAACCGGACTTTGAATAATTTGCACGTAAGTTTAATTGATTTACAGCGCTAGGTAGCGGCCAGGCCTTGAATGTATATTATAGTGTCTGATCTGTGAAGGCGGAAGCAAATTTCTAGGCTTTTAAACCCAACCCTTTTGTTTTCTTTGTCCTGACTCAGACTCAACCCGTTCTGTACTTGCAATAAATAGTGTTTTCTAGTTCAGAATCTTAACTATCAAATGTTCTTGCTTTTGCAAGCAAGCGGACAGTGGCCATGTTATTCTCATTTTCCTACCGTTTGTGATCCTAGGATTTTAATTTATGCACGGAAAAACTGTATCCATTATCACTTTATATACTCATTTAATAATGTAATATAATAATATTTAAAAAACAATAAATTTATAATTGTTTATCTCTCAAAAAATAATCATATATAAAAAAATTTATTATTATATTTTTTACATATATAAAATATTTATATCCTTATTTAATATAGATATAATTATTTTATTAATATATTCAATATAGATAATTCTTTTCTATTATGCACATTTTTCAAATCTATATTTCACTCTTTTTTTTCCTCAAATTACATCAACATGTAATAAAAATTTAACCCATATATCTAGTTTAATACCTCTTCTCATTTTTCAAAAAAATTAAGATTGGATAATTGGTAATAGTATATTACTGATGATTTATATTTTATTATTTAAACATCCACTCTTAGACGAGCTATATTTTATTATCATATAAAATTAATTTTGTGAGTAGTAGATATAATGTTGAATTTGAGTATAATTCTAGATTAGAATTCTCATTATTTTTACTATGTTCCTATGTAAATAAAGAAAAAAAAAAAGATATGAGTAAAGTGTAAGATATTAAAAAAATAAAAATCATTTTTAATGTGTTTCAGCTTGCTAACATTAATTAAAGTCATTTTTAATACTAAAAATTAAGTTTTGTGATGAATCATTAACTGAAGTATAATTTATCAAAAGAAGAAAAAAAGAAACTTAAGCAATAATTGATTCAATTTTGTATGAGCATATCAAGATTTTTACTTGTTTTTTTTTTTGGTTGGATAATATGAGGATTTTTAATTTAATTTAATTATATTCCTAAAATAAAAAATAATGTTAGCCTGGGAGTGGGCAGGCTGCCCTAATACTTTTTAAATGAGCCGACGCCTAGGATTCACAAATTTGAACCATTGTATCCGCCATCCCAAACCGCGGGCAGGAAATAGCTGACCCGATTATCCCTAATTAAAATCTCACGCACCACCATTATAACCCTAATGACAAGTCCCTCCATGCCTTCAAATCTGTCCTTCCCTCTTCTTCCTCTTCTTCATCTCTATCTATTAATAGCCACTCTCCAGGTATTCCTCTTTCCTTCTTGTCTTATCTCTGATTGTAGAAGACCCCCACTATTTAAAACTTTCTTTTCCTCGCTCAGTATTCCCGCTGGTTATCTTTTTTTTTTTTTTAGGGATTTTTTTCTTGGTGTATGCTGATTTCCTTGTTAAAGTATCTCATCTGGGTTTGTTTTGAATATTGATCAAAACATAGCAATTTCCCATGTTTTTTGGTGGGTTGCTTGATTTTTTATAACGTGTTTTTGATGTGATCTTGAAAAGTTTTTGTTTCTAAAGTGCTGGTCATCCACTCAGGCTTTTTCCCACTTTTCAGTCAAATTTAGCCTGCTTTAAAGTACCATCTCATTGCTATGGTGTCTTCTGATTATTCGTTTCTCATCCATATTAAGTAAAGGTTTTATCTTTCCTTCTTGCCAGGTTTAGCACTTCTTGGTTTTTGTACTTTGAAATATTCTCCAATCCCAAGTTTCTTCGTATAAATCTTGCGACCTAATTAACCTCTCAAAAATGGCTCCATCCGGTAGAACAAGAACAATTGCCAAAACTAAAGAAAAACCAACTAGAAAACCAACGAGAAGCCATTACAAGAAGCGGCTTGTGAAGTCCAAGAGCATCCAAGAATCATCAGTGGTGGATGATTTGCCTTGTAATTCTTCCACTACCAACACAAGTTCAAATACTTGTTTAAAGACTGATGATTGCTTGGATTTCGAGGGTGTTGGTATCCCTACAAATTCATGCTCTACGCCAAAAGCTCAAAGATTTCGGATACCAGAGATTGTAACTTGCCCACCAGCACCAAAGAAGCAAAGAGTGCTGTCAAATTGCTCGTTGCAAAGAAGACCGATCGCTTTCTTTGCCCCTCCAGATTTAGAGCTCTTCTTCTTCTTTGCACTTCAAGACATCTCAGTTTGAAATTTTGCTCATAATAATATGAAGATCATTTCAATATAGTCTAAGAGGTGGTCCTTATAAATTTCTTTTGAGTTATAGTTTGTGTTTTTTCAATTTGATCATTAAGGTATATTATGATAGTTTGAGATTTTAGATTGAGTGATTGTAGAAAGTGGTTGTCTGCTTTTCCTTCTTTCGGTTTGCTAATTTAGTTGTGTTTTCAATTTGTAGGGTATAATACTAATCAGCAAATTTAGCTGGGTTTGTCCAACTAAATTTAGCTTATATACTCCTACTGTCCCTGCAGTATTCATTTCATAGTTAGATGTATCGCTGACTTGGGGAGTTTGAAGAGTGAGATGTAATGGCTTGATTTAAGTGTGATTTAGTGTGCAATTATCAGCCTTTCTTTTTCTTTAGTCAACTTGGCCAAGTTTAAAGTGTGAATTACTGCTTATATATGCACAAAATGCAAACCCTTCTTCTAGTGATGATAGTACTGAATGCTAACTTTCATTATGAGACTTTAATCAACAGAGTGATTGTACAAATCAATTGTATTATAAATCAATCAGCTTGCTCAAGAATTAATCTATTGTTTCCAACAAATACGTTTTAATTTCTTTGCTTTTTTTTTTTTATACATTTTTGTTATGGGTTCCCCTCATAGTACCCCACTCATCATTATGATGCGAACACTAATTGTATAAGAAACTATTAAATTACACAATTAATGGCTACAGTTTCAATCAAAAATTTAATAAGGGTCCACACTCCACACCAAACACTTGATATGCACAGATCTTTGTTCTAAAAAAGTCTTTCTAAAAGAGGTCTTCTTATACTCTACTTTTCGAGTCCATAGTAAGAATATGATGTTTGAAGACTAGAGGGTTGGGTTCTCACTTCTCACACCCAGCTAAAAATTTTCTTTGGAATTATGTCTAGAGGTTAAAATTTTTGAGTGGAAATAGTAAAAACTTAGCTTAATTAAGCTCGATTAATGAGAACATCAAAGTGAGTTTAATATTGTTAAGGTGGGGTGGGATCATGTTGTCAGATTGTGGGTGCCTGTGTGTCTGAGGTGAGTCCAGCATCCGCAAGAGAATCCAATGAAGGAGACCCGTGCGGGTTTGTGATCACTGTGCAGAATCTCAAGAAAATTTCCCATTTTTCCTCCTCCTTTTTCTAGCTTTCCTGTTCATGATAAGTTGTACCAGTCGTAGAATTACATTGATTTGGGCACCTGCGCATTAATTGTGCTTCTCTGGTTCATGTTTCATCATTTTTATTCTTCTGCTGGAATGTCACCTTACCATCAATCAAAGGCTTTCTTTTTGAGGAACCTAGCTATTCATATAATCAAAGTGAAATAATTTCTTCTATCTTCTATTTAGTTGCCCTTGAGCCTGAAACTTTTGTGTTTCTTTTTTTTTTTTGGGTCAAGAAAACAACTTTAGCTTCATCCTTGTCAATATATATATTGATGTCTAATGCTGCATTCAGCACCCCAAATACTATATATCCAAACATAGATTTTCTTGTTCTTTTTTACAAGAAAAGAATGGATGTCTCCAAATTCTTTATACGCACATATATGAGGAAACTTTAACTTATAATTTTCCAAAAACATTCTTAAAAATTGAAAATTTTAACCCTATTTATTGTAATATGATATCCATGGCATATCTGCATCATCTTATATCTTATTCATATATATATAGAGAGAGAGAGACTAATATTTTTTTTAAGAAAGGCCTTAGTAAAATTATCCACAGAGAGAGAGAGAGAGAGAGTTAAAGTAATAGTTATGTGAAAATAAACAAAACAGTGTTTGGATTTATTAAAATGAAATGTCGGTGTAGTGCCAAAACTAGCCTTTTGTGCCAAAATAGAAAACAATTGCATAAGATGAGAAGCATAGATAAAATTAGGAAGGGTAAGCTATGTGAATATGAATATGGATTTGATGATGATAAAAGGACATCAAAGAAAATGGAGGGTAAGCTATGTGAATATGAATATGGGTTTGATGATGATAAAAGGACATCAAAGAAAATGGTAGTGGCTAAAGCTTTGGCTTTGAATATCTCATAAATGTTGGAGCATTTGGGGTTAAATAATTGCATAAGGGATATAATATCAATATGGGAAGGACGGTTTTTTGCTTTGCATTCATTAGAAGTCCTCTTCTTTCTTTAAATGATGAGGTCCCTTTCCCCTTCATCAGAAGCCTTTTTCACACTACCCTGGTCCCTTCTTTCCTGCGCATTATCATTCTTCGTCTTCTACTCAGTTCCTTTCCTTTCCTTTATTAGTTTCATTTCATGGACATTATTTTCTTTCATTTATTGGTCAACCAGTTTCATTAGCTAAGCCTTATTATTTCAACTTGATCCCAGGAGTTTAATTATTTCCTTTTATGATCATCATATATAGGTAGATAAACACTCCATTTTTTTTTCAATTTTTTAATTCAATTCTTTTTAATATTTTTTTAAATTAATTAAAATGCCGGGTGCATGAGATTATGTTCTGGTCGATGCCAATTGAGCAATTAGCTAGGAAAGAGTGCCCTGTTATGAGATATGGGTTGAGAAAGAATGGAGTCAGTTTTTTTTTTTTCTTTTTAATTTTTCTTGTTGATTGAAAGTCTTGTCATGCGGAGATTAAGTAAAATACTACCTTTTGCCCATAAATATATCTAAGTTCCATTCACTTAGAATCTCTCAACAATGATTGATCGCACTCCTCAATCATTTGATCACAATGATTTTTGGGGAAAAGATTTTATATTGAGGAGCCAAAGAGTGTTATCTCTTTCACTTGTGATAAATCCAATAAATTTTTATCAATAAACATGGTACTCACATACTTATATCATAAGTTTTTGACGAAAAAAAAAAAGAATATTAAGATATGAATCTAAAGTGATTGTATTAAGAAAAATAAAGACGAAAATATCTTTAAAATTAAAATCATAAAAATAAATTTAATATTTATTAATATATAAATCAATTTAATCTTTATTAATATATAAATCAATTCAAAAATATCCTAAGATATATCACCAAAAAACGTTATTTTTAACACTATCATATGATAAATTATAAGAGTGCTAAAAGACACTATCATATGATAATTAATTATTAAATATAAATGGAGCATGGGATCCTCTATTTCCATAAAAAAATGTTTGTATTAAATTATGGATGCCGTGCGTGCATGTGTACTAGAACTAGAGAGCACATGGGGAAGTCTTTGGCAATGTGTGATTTTTTTATTTTATTTTTTTTTTTGGGGGGGTAAAATATGGGAATTTTTTTAACTGAGATTTAAAAAATAAAATAAAATAAGAAACGTGGTTAGTAGTACAAGAGGTAAAAGGAGAATGCGAAAGAAACCTTGGAATGAGGGTATAAAATAAAAATATTAGATTGTAAAAAGAAATTGCATGTGGATTTGACATGCCTCTCTTAAATTTTATATAGTTTTCCAATGATGAAATTAATATGTATTTTTCTTTGCTTACTATCTATAATAATCAACAACCACACTCACACACAACTTTATTACCTTGATTTGATTTGATTACTAGTACTACTAAAGTTTAATCTTTATATTACCATTATCTTTTCTAGAATCCGAGGTTGCCCCTCTTCTTCTTCCTTCACAAAGGAAAAGGAGACATATCTTTAACCTTTAGGTCAAAGTAGTATCACCTACACCAATTTTACTATTCTCTTTCTTTCTGTTTCTTCCCTTCCTTCTTTTCTTGTTACCATATATTGCCAAATGGAGTGCCAGCTCCTCCTGTGGTATTTGAAGGGTCACCATGTTGTTTGATACTAGTGTCCCAAATTTTTTGTACCAAAGTGCAGTCTCTTAAAAAATAAATAAATAAGGATTAGTGTAAGATGGATGTTTAAAAGGGAAGTAATTTAAGTGGAATCCTAGGCTTTGCTTCAAATAATTGTTTTTTATTAAAAGATTAAATTATTCTCGTGTTGATTTGAGGCCTACACATAGAATCTCCTGGCCGGTGGACTCTTCTTTATAAAAATAGTATGTACTACTACTGCTTCTTGGCCCCTAAGTTATGCGTCCTTAATCGACTCTTTTTTTTTTTTTTTTGTTCAAAGATGGCTTTAGTGGAGTTTGAACCTACCAAATTAAGTGTATAATAAAAGAATAATGAAAATAACAAAGATGGCTTGTTAACTGAACCTCCAATAGAGTTTGAACCTCCCAAATTATAGTTTGAACCTATCAAAGAAGGCTTTACTATTGTTGGAGAATTCGTCCACTCCCATTGTTCAGTTTCTGAAATCAACTTTTTCATATCATGGTTACATGATATATATATATATATATATATATTGAAATTATAGTTATTTTAGTTGAAGGAAATTAACATATATAAAATGAAACAAAAGATTAATCTTTGTAAGAAAGATCAAAAGGCATATACAACAGAGAGAACTTTTTCTTTTTTTATTGGGTCACAGGGACATTGCTCTTTAATTTATATCCATTTAATTTTTTTTAAAACCCTCTTTAGTGGATAGGTTTGTTAAAGAATCTGCTCCTCTTAATATGTGTACGTACCCAAAACTATATTTATTATTATTATTTGCATATCAAACCCTATCTATTATTATAATTACTGAATATCTCTGTTAAATTTATTGTTATATGATAGTACTATATCCCTGATTATAATTTATAAATAGCCAATTTCATGAAATTTTCTCCTTCTTTCGAGTATATATGCGTTTATTTCAAACTGAGATAAGATAATTAATATGTTTATCTACAATATTATTTAGTAATTTAGTAATTTTATAGAGCGCAGTGTATGAAATTAAAGCACTGGATATGGCTGAATATTCATTTGTTAACCGTTTGCAAAGCATGCATATGCTATAGCATGATGACGATCTGCTTCTTTTGCATCTGAAAAATGGAATTTGTTAAAATCAGATTAAATAAAGTCTGTTTTTATTCTTTTTCTTTCTTTTTTTTTTCCTTTTCTCAATTTAATTAGGATATTTTCTGTAAATTCGCTAATTTGGACCATGTTCAAAAGCCTATAAAGATCATGTTCCACAACCAGGTTGCTTTAAATCTCTATCTTTTTCTCAGTATCATTCCATTAAATAAACATCTTAAGTCTTCTTTATAAATGAAGATTTCTTTTTCCCAAATTAATATACTCAAAATTTTTGGATGCATAAACATATCCTTGATTTTTTACACTACAAAATAAATATTCAATCACAATTAAAATGGTTGATCACAAATTTGAATATATATAAAGAAAAAAAAAGAGCAGGAAAATTGCATATCCTAGAATAATTCTGAGTTCAATAACTTAGCCAAAAATATTCATGCATGCTTTTGCATGTGTTGGTTTGCTTTGGCCATGTACAAGGCAACTAAAGCAATTAAGCAAAGATGGACAACCAGAGTATTTGTTCAAATGATCGACAAAAGCAAATTTCTGTATCTCTTTAGACTATTCCAAGGATTCAATCTTGATCAAACTTTATATTTTTCTAATCTCACCAATGAATCTGCCTGGGATCCTTTATGTTTAGGTCGATATAATTTATTATTAATCCTAGTTCTTGGGGTTCTTAATCATATTATTGATGAAATGATTAAGTATCGATTGTTTATTTTCTTTATGTAAATAAATAATAAGATCACAGGCAAAAGTGATAAATTATTCACATAAATATTTAACTTGCATAGATTAAATGAATGCCAACAGTTACAGCTAGTTCAATCAAAGTTTCAGTAATCTATTGAAGATTAGACTTGTGATGAAATAAAGAAAAGTTAAAGATAAGACATGGAAAATAAGTCGGATATAGTGGGTTCGAATCATCTTCTTTTCTTCTTTTTTTTTTTTCCCAATTGTGTCTGGATCCTAATATTTCGGTTTGTGAACAAATTGAATTAAGGAGTTAAAATACACAAAGAAATTTAAATATTTTTGGATTTCAAATTAGGTAAAATCACTTATAATTTTAAATTTTTGAAAAATAAAATATTATTTTGATTTATATATATTTTTTAAAGTTTTTAATAATTTAATTCAAATTAAATTTGAGTCGGATTCAAATTTGATGGAATTATAATTCAAATTTTTTTTAGATCATTGTACATTTTCTTTTAAGTTAATTTAACTACAAATCAAGTTAGAAACTATCGTTTCTTGTATTATATTGTTTTTATTTTAAAAAGAAAAAAAAACTCAGTGTGCTTAAAATCCTATTAAACATGTATGAAGATCCATGTCCCCTCATATTTGGTGGCTTAACGCTTTTTTCACAAATATAGGTCATAAGATAGTTCTCTTCATTTCACTCTACTTTCGTGGAACTATAATCATTTTCAAGTTTGTTTAATAATTCATGTGGTGTTAATCTGTAGTTATAGGATAAGAATAGTTAATTTTATTTTCTTAATGAATTATATTAAAATCTAAAATCTTAATATTAACATGTCTTTTACGCGAATGTTATAATATGAGTCGCTTAACCATTGTAAATATATAAGTTAACATTATCTTTATCATACAAAATATTTTTTTTTCTAATATAAAGATAACAAAATAATTAACCAATAAGTGCATAAATAATATTTTTAAATAAATATGATGTTAGTTTAGAATTCAATTTACAGCTAAAACTCTTCTTTTGATATCATAATATGTTATATCGTATCATTGTGAATTATATGAGTTTAATAGTCTAATTTTAATGTGTTTAATCTTTTTGTAATCCAAATTTTATTGTTATATTTAATTCAAGCTCTCTTCATTAAAAAGATCGAATTGCCAAGCATACTTCCAAGGCCATAAAGTTGAAAGAGAACTGCATATATACCTAATGGAAGAATCCTTGATATATCACCCAATCAACTTGAATTTGTCCTAAAGATTTGAATTCCACTGATTAATTCAGCGCAAGTTTGAGCCTGTCATTGGTAGCCCAAGGAGAGATGGTTTAATGATCTGGGCCTAAACTATTCACTTATAAGATTGTCCTTAAAACAAGTTAGTATGATGGAGGGCGAAAAAGGTTCCAAATCGAGCTTGGAAGCAGCAAACCAATGGTTCTTTAAGTCCATTTTATGACAAAATTGTGTGTAAGTTATTATCAATAGCTTGAATTTCTATTTGTTACATTTGTGACACCTAATTTTGTTAATATATTTGTCACTTCATTAAATTTTCTATTAAATAATCTTAAAATATTAATTTTTCCCTCCATTTTAAGTTTTTAATATTTACCTTACTCGTTTTTACTTCACAACCATCAAAAAATTTATACAACATTCAATATTGAAGCAAAATTCAATATATTCATTTGCCAAAATCTTAAGATTGCAAAATAAAAATAGTAAAAATGATCCATAAATAATCTCTCAAAATTGCAAAATAATAAAATATGTCTGCATAAAATTATATATATAATATCAAAGCGTTAATAAAAATAGCAAATAAAAAGTAAATAGATAAAAAATGATAATTAAAAATAAAGATATTAATTTTCAAATAAACTTTTAAAATAAATAAAGTAATTTTATTATAGATTAAAGGATAAAAATGATATAAAAAAAAACTCATTTGACTTTTTTTTTATATTTGACTAGTAATAGAATTACAAAAATCTAATTGAATAATTTAATTATTGATGAAATCGAATATGGTGGGTAAATTAATCCATTTCATAGGTAAATATTAAATCATCCTAAAATTATTATTTGTCATACAAATCAAATCCAATCAAATGTCAAAATTCATCACTCTATATATATATGTGTGTGTGTAAGACCTATCATTGAATAAATTATTGAACAAGTTGAAGCATTTTCAATTGTTCTCTACTCATATTGAATTAAACTATTCATTGATAGCAAAATATATGCGTTTTATTTGAAAATAAAATTGAATACTAACAAATGAAAGTTTGAAATCTGTATCTAACATTTAAATCCAACTAAAAGCAAAGGTTGATTGGGCAATTATTATTATTATTAGATTAATAAATTAAACCACCGCAGTCAGCAGGCGTTTTCGAACCAGGGCTTCACCGCATATTACTGGGCTAAGCTTGACAAACAACACCGGATAGCCTAGACCCACTTTCCATTGGCTGTGAGATGGCTAACATCACTGCCATGTAATCTTACGGTTGCTTTGGCTGTTTAATACTAAAAATTAAAAATTAAAAAATGTTACTCCTAGATTGTTTAACGAGTAAACGTTGAAATAGCGCAGTTGGATGCCACGTGTGATGGCGCTTCTGTCATTATCCTTGCGGGCCCCACTATTGAGCTACGCGTTTCCCGTATTTTGCCCGTCAAATGGGCGTCACCTGGGCCGGGAATTGTTTTTTTTTTTCTGTAGTTAATTATTATAAATCCTTTTATTTTTGTTATAATTTTAAGTAAGTCGTCTTTTTCGAGTTCTAAAATTATATTATAAATATATATATATATATATATATATATATATATATATATATTTGCTTCATTATATTAAATTATCTTTTTATTATTAAAAGATAACATATACAGTTAATTTAAGAGAATATAATTGAAATATTTTATTTTAACGATGAAAATACTTTTAATGTACTCATCCTTCATTGTTTGGAAATTGAAATTATCAAGAATTAAAAATAATTAACACCTACAAATTTTTCATGATTTTTAAACAATCTAATTAATTAAATATAAAATTAATAGCTCCAAAATTCTATCTTCAGATTAATTTCTGAATAATTCCATCAATTACACAAAAAAAATTCAATCTTTACCTTATAGAAACAATAGAATCAAACATGAAACTAACGAAAAAACTTTATGGGTTCTCTTCATCGACCTCAAGCTCAAACTTTCCTTCTTCAAATTCACATCATTTCTGGGTACTAGTGGTACCGAGGTGGGTTCGAATTTTGGTTGGCTATGATTTCTAGCTGGGGCAATGCTGGTGGAGGAGGTGATGGGTGAGCTCGATGTTGCCTATGCACCCATTCCACATCAATCTTGTTCACCTCTCGCTTAATCACATCGATCTTGTTCAAGTGCTGATCTTGTTCCCCCTCGATGCTGCCTATGCACCAACTCCGTTTTGGATCAAATGGAGAAAAATGGTTTTTTTTCTCCATTTGGCTGAACCCAATTATGGGCTATATATGGGTTCGGTCATCTTGGATCAAATGGAGAAAAATAGAGGAAGACCAAATTCTTCTGATCTAATCCGCCAGAGAAAAATAGAGTTGCAGTATTTGATCCTCCTATATGGCCGGACCTAATTTTTCTGTTTTTTGAGTCAGTTTTTTGAAAAATTGCTTCATTTCTGCAAATTCTTATCTTGCAAATACAATAAAATTGACAATGATGACATTTTTATTTTGCAAGGTTTAACATTTCTGAAAACAAAATTAACTTTTGACTGGTTGAAGGTCATCATTTTTTTTATTGTGCTTCTCTGTTTTGCAAGTGGCAGATGATGGCTCGAGGGTTGGTGGGTTTTCATTTGGTTTGGCTACATTATTGAATGGTAATGATGGAAAGGAGAATGTGTTAAAAACTTGTGTGCGCATGCAGAGCCAAATTAATAAAAGGAAATAGGGAAAATATATAAGCATTGCTGATGAGGTTTTGGAGAAAACTAAAATTGTATCATATGCAAATTGAAGATCTTTGCTTGGTTTGTTGACATTAATGTGTTTTTCTTTTATGTATTTAATTTTCATTTGTTTTTTTTATTTTTTTCATTTGTCATGATGAGAAAGTGTGACATGAAATGAAAATTTAATATAGTAAAGGTGTAATTGATATTTTACATAATTTTAATAAAAAAATCAATAAAATAATCATTCAAAGATAAAAATCATGAAATTTATGATATAATTTTGAGATAAAAAGAATGATTAAATTAAACATGAAGGGGTTTATAAGTAACTAACGCCCTTTTTTTTTCTATTTCCTGCGCACCGTAACCATAAACGACTACCTGCGCAAAACTTACGCCACATGCAGTCCACTTTGCAAACCTACTATCACCAGTAATCCAACGAACCAACACTTATTTTTTAATTTTAGTTCTTAAATTCTAAGAAATAATTATTTGAGATTTTATGGAAAAATATATAAAAGATCATTTATGTTTGAAAATTATTTCATGTTTTAATCATCTATTTATAATTTATTTATTAAAGATCAGGCGTACGATAGTTAAATAAATACCGGAGACGTGAGTAACCCAGTTGGCGGGGCAATCCACGTGTCAGATAAGTGGATGGAGGGCGGGTGAACATATCGTAACCCAAGCATCGGAGTTTAAATAGGAAAACTGTTCTAAGTGCAGTCATAATGATACAGAGTCTCATACTTCCCCTGTAGAATCGCAGAGAAAGTTTATTGACTACCCAAAGTCTAGGGTTTTTGTTTCCCTCCACTCTCTTCTAACAAGTAAGTTTCTCAATTCTATCACTCTTCTCATTTCTTTTCCATTTTCTTTCTTCATATTTCTTTTTCATTTGTTTGTTAACTGGGACTGTTAATTTTCCGTTTTGAATTTATTGAATTGGGGTGTTTATGTGGAAAATTTTCTGCTCTGGTGTTGAATTGTAGCTGCTGTTTTGGTTTAGAGCTGAAAAATTCTGAAGCCAATTTCAAGTAAAAATAAGTAAAATTCAATGTTGCTTCTTCATACGTTTGTTTTCCGCAGAAAATGTCGGGAATTTATGCAGGATAGAAGATATTTATCCTAGAATTTCTGTTCAGCAAAGAAAGAGTTAATTTTGGGGTTTGCTGTAGGCAAGGATGGCACAACAATAACAATAAATCCATGCAGTAGTATTTCTTTCGAATGCAAATGTGAAATTTCTCTGACTTTTTATGATCAAGGAACTAAGGTTTTGGTTACAAATCATGAATTTGATTTTGCTTCATCCATTTGTTCAGCTAAAAAATGGAGTTTGAGGTTGAAATTTCTGAATTTATAAGGAGATGTTGTTTATCCATGACTCTGTATCCAATTAGAATTTAAATGATTTAACAGTGGCTATCCATAACTTCATGTGTATATGGCATTCGTATTCCTTGTATTTAACAACTATAAATCCCCTGTTCCTTTATGGCTTTTCGTCTTTTGCTGGAACTTTTCCCACACCAAGTTGTCTTATTTCCATGCTTGGA
Organism: Omphalea diandra; assembly: GCA_949677035.1. Classification (NCBI taxonomy): domain Eukaryota; kingdom Viridiplantae; phylum Streptophyta; class Magnoliopsida; order Malpighiales; family Euphorbiaceae; genus Omphalea; species Omphalea diandra. The sequence continues at coordinate 25,797 of CATIWR010266827.1, read as the reverse complement.
TAGAACTTCAAGAAGCTAATATCCATCTGAAGGAAGTAGAAGGCATGCAATCAAAGTCTGAAAGTGCAAATCGACTGGAACCAGATTCACATGTCATTCGACCGTACACAGTTCATTCTGAGCCTTGGTGGCGTAGTATCGGTTATAATACCGTGTCTCCAGCTGTGACAGGGGGAAATATGTCCAGTTTGTCTTCACCAGAAGGCCCAAATGGTTCATTATCAAATGATGATCAATCTTTGTCAAATAGTAGACTGAATGAGGAAGATGATGATGCTAGCAAAGAGTCAGAGGGGATTGCATCATCAAGATCAGGTAACTTTTAGTTACTTGGTCATATAAATCTCATAGAAGAATAATGTTTGATGACGCATGAAATTGGCGAAATATGGTTCAGGAATTGTTACTCTGAAAATTTTGCATTAACGCAATATTTTTGTTGCAGCTTTTAGGGTCAAGTTTTATAATTGTGAATTAGCTGATTTTAAACTTATCCTTTTTGCAGAAGCCTTTCTTTGGTCATAGCAATGACTTCAGTTTGTGATTATTCCTCCTTTTTGCAATAGTGGCTACTTTACAAATTCTTTATTTAGTTTTTTCTGGAAAGTTTTATACCTGCTTCACGAGGAATGTTTGTTACTGTTGGATTGGATTTCATTACTGGTGGAATCTTATTTCCAGAGGATGCCAAAGATGGTTGACAGTAATAGCATAAAACACAGGCCACCAAATCTAGAGTCGTACAACTCTACATGCACACACTGTGTGTATGCTGTTATGAAGCTTCTTCTTGGCCATTAGAGGTATCCAACTCATTCTTGGAAGCTCAATTACTAATGCAGACTATAATCTTTAATTTCAGCTATGAATGGTGGGCAAGATTACAGAAATTTGCAGCATGTTGTTTCAAATATGAATGCAATGCATGATCAGTCCCTGACACAACCTCCACAACTTGAACTTGTTGGTCACTCTATTGTAAGTGTTCATCTTTCTATTTTCTTTCTTCTTCCCTCCATCTACATCCAAGAGTAAATTTCTTACCTTTAGAGAATGCAACTAATCGAGATTCTGTAATTTATAGAGTTAAGGAATTCATTCGTACATGCCAAACAGAAGAGATTCCTAGTTTTGTTACAACTCTTTTGCAGGCATGTGCATCAAATCCATATCAGGATCCATATTATGGCGGGATGATGACAGCATATGGGCATCAGCCTTTGGTATGTGAGAATAATCCATTATGACAAAATCTGAGTTTATGATGCCTTACTGCCCTTTGACTGACAACTTATGGAATCTGAACATTCAAATCCTTTTTCCTACATGTTACTCAAAGATAACCAAAGGATCAGAACTCTCTTAAATCTTACTCTTGTTTAGAATGGGGGAAAGAAGCAGGCAAGTAGCTAATATAAAAATATTCAATTCAGTTGCAAGATCATAGTGATAAATTTCATATTCTTAGTCTACTCCCTTGCTACATATAATGACTAGACTTCTATTGGTATCAAAAGTCTTGGGCTTAAGTTCGATGGCGTGATACTTTTCTTATACCCTCAGATAAATGGTGCTTTCTCCTGTAAATTTGTAGATGCAGTTATATGTTCTTTGTTTGAGGAGGAATAAAATGGAAAGATTTTCTGGCCACTTAAATGCTGAGATTTCTAGAAAAGAAGAGAGACTTTGTTAGATAATTCAAGAATAAGAACTTAATAGAGCATGACTGCATATGTGCCTATAAGAATGCGTCTTGATTTATTCGTTCTCTTAATCTATGCCCTTTGTGGTCTGGTATTGCTGTGCAGTGAACTTCTATGGTGTGCTTTGAGTAGAGACCAATTTGTTTGTATCAATGTGGATCATTTTCTCTAGCTAGACTCTTCTGTTCTCTTATTTTCCTATCCTCCTGCTCATCGACCCGAAAGTTTGTTGTATACATATATATTAAGGTGTAAAATGTTTTATCTAACACTTAAATATTTTTCAATTCTAGGGTTATCCTCATCTAATTGGAATGCATCATGCTAGAATGCCATTACCTCATGAGATGGCCCACGAACCTGTTTATGTAAATGCCAAACAATATCAAGGGATTCTAAGGCGGAGAGAAGCACGTGCAAAAGCAGAGCTTGAGAAGAAATTGATTAAAGTTAGAAAGGTAAATTTAAAAAACTTAGTTAGGTTGGGCTATTGTGTTGCTTCCTCGGCTCAGATTGGCTTTTGCTGTTTGATAATATGTTCTAAGAGTATTTATAGTGTACATGTTAAAGATGTCTTAGTTTTCTATTATTAATTGCTTTTGTGTGCCTGTTTCATCTCCCTCGTTGAAGTTGTAGTAAACATCATTTTGGCTAATGAGGTTGCCATGGAACAACTAGTGATTTGTTCAGGAACATAAATAATTTTTTAATCATCATTTGAATTGTCAGAGTCCCAGAAAATGAACTGTGGTTGTTTTACGGTTGAACAGTTAAATGTCAACTTTACACATCTGTAGCTTCATATTGAGTGATCTTGAATCTATAATAATTCTTAAAAGCTTGCTAACTGAAATAAATGTGATTTTTTTTTATTTTGTATATTTTCCAGTTATAGTAGAACTAAAGTTTCACGATTTAATTGCATTTAGAAACTGCTGTACAAAGTTTTACAGATAAAATGATGAGGTATTGCCTCTTTAAATTGTTTCCTGTTCCAAATTTAATAGCCGGGCATGTTATACCTCATTGATTTTCACATTTTCTAGCCCTATCTTCATGAGTCTCGACACCAACATGCTATGAGAAGGGCGAGAGGCCCTGGAGGATGCTTTTTAAAGAAAATTGATGCTTCCAAGACCAGCACGGAAGGAAAGGTCGAGGATTCTAGTTTGGTCCAATTGTCTCAATCTGGAAGTTCATCAGGTTCTAAGCCATTGCCTTCAGATTCTGCTGAGGTGTGGATGTTCGCTCATGGTCATCAACAGGCAAGCACACCCCAAGTTCACGGGACTTCTGGAGCTAACAATTATGTAAATGGGGGCAGTCGTTACCTCAACCATGATGGCTTGCAGACCTCAACACATCATTCACACTCGGTTGAAAAGGGAAAGGATGGAGACTGTTCAGACCAACAACAAGGGAGCATTTCCTCAAACCAGGCCCCAAAGAAGTGAACTCCAGCATGCTAAGTGGATACAAGATGGAGAATTTGAACCACCCAAGTAGAAACAGTTGAATCCTCTTCAGATTTGGTAACCACATCCTTGGCATTATGGTGCCAGGCGGCAATTCATTCTTGGCTTTGTTCGTGTTTGTGGCATGGATGACTCAAGGGAAAAGAATGATGAAGATATTGTTGGCTTATTTTAAATTTGCCAATTCTCATATGTCATCTTTCCGATTTTCATTTTTCCTATGTACATAAACATGTTAAATAAATGAGTAGAAATTCTGTCGAGGGTGGGGGAACTCCTCTTTTGTTTAGTGTAGGGATTGTGATCTTATTAGATACTCCTGTTTGCGATGTGGTGAATGGTTTTTTTTTTTTTTTTTTTAAAACAGTGTCTGAAATTTGTTAGCCTTTGTTCATACTGTACATCATTCCTCGGCATAAGAACGAACTTGATCTCGCCGCCTGTCTCGGCTCATTTTGGGACTCAGCCTCATGACTCGACATATGCATGACCAAAAGCTAGAAAATACAAACGGATGAGACTTGAATGAAAATTAGAAAACAGACGTATTTATTTCTTATATTTGATCTAAGATGAGGTAATGATAAAGATAAAATTTGAGATCTTACGTTAGAAAGTTTCAACTTGAAATCTTACTTTAGGAGGTTTCAGGTTCGAATAAGATGGCAACTTTTGGACAACGCTATGTTAGTGCAATACCCATTCTTAGGACAAACCGACAGAAACTAGGTGCCAAACAGCGTCTGCTGTAAAACGGTCCCACTGTGGCGTGGCTGCGCCGCAGCGATGGATCAATCACTTTTCTTTCAAAGTGGAAGGGTCACATGAAAATATATTCCCAAAATTTTCTCTTACACCAATGAAGCATAAAATTCTGACTTGCAAAAACGATTATGTAATTTTGACAGAGAAAAGATTTTCACTGGTTATGCAACTAAGACGTGGTATAGTTTTAGTGCAGCAACTCGAATCAAGCATCTAAGGTTACCAAATATATGATACATATATCTATATAGTTTAATCTCTTTCACCGTTAACAAACTTCGCTAGACTTAATAAATAGCCATTCTCATCGCATGGATTCTATAGTGGGGTACAAATTAAAACCAACTGCTTTGTTGGATTCAGTTTTACACTCAAAATTAAAGTTGACAACACAAAGAAAGTAGTGTATCTATCTTCTGCTTGGTATTGTCACTGTTCTATTATATATGATCTTGGTGCTGACTTTGATCTCTGTCCTCAATGTTTCCGAACACCTCATCTTCAAGTTGTTCTGAATTCGTTTTACTCTCATCTGCAAAACTATTGTTGGGTTCGGTGGCATTAACCACGGTCTGCTGTTTCTCCATCATTCCAGACAGTGCTAACCGTGGAGACCACTCGAGAACATCATCAATGATGTTGGACATCCGCTTTTGATACCTGCAAAGGCATTTGTTAGTACTTCAAATCATATACAGGCAATTTCACAAGGCTGTTTCTGTGGCTTGAATGGAATGCATGTTTACATATCTATGCTTCCCATTTATATTTTCTCCAAATCAAAGTAAGAAGGTAAAAGAAAGGGCCTGATGTGAAAGTATGTGAAATTCTATGCCAAGCCAATTACTTATGCCAAACTATGGTGAGACCACTCAGTTAATATGCCGATCACTGAGGCAAGACAGCTACCTGACAAAAAATCCTCAACCATTTGAGCCTGTTTGGTTGAACTTAATGATAAAGTATGTAAAAAGGTAAATTTCTTACTCATGATTCCATTGCATTTAACTCCATTATGTCCAAACGTGCATTAATTCCAAGGTGCATGAAACACAAAAATACAAACAATTCAAAGGTTGATTGAATTTAAGGATTTCAACAATCATATTTTGTCCCTAAAGGGAAACAAAGTGGGTTCAGACCTTGTACAAAAGAAAAAAGAAAGCCTCTATTGCATAAACCAATTTTAACAAGAGCAGGAACAGCACGTACCTAGCTCTAGCAGCCTCATCAGGTGCATGATGCCTCAGCAACAATATGACCAGCACAGCTACCACTGCATAGAAAAGTCTTGCTGTCCACTTAGGTCGTTCCTCCTCATCTTTCTTGGGCCAGAAACGGAATAGTTCTCGCAATGTAGCTTCTTCAGCAAGTATGTTAGGGAAAAACCAAACACGCTTTCCAAGAATGATATACAGAGCGCCAAATGCTGTAGCTCTCACTGCCATTTGAACGCAAATCCTTTATTAATAACCTCCAAAACATAAATATAAATCAAACAAGGAATTCAGTAGCTGATGTTAATCTCAGTCAACCAAAAAGAAATAATGGTGAAATAGAAGTCTTTACGCACACATATAAAATAATACGAAGGCTTGAAAATGTGCACATTGAAATTTACATAAACTTACAGGATATCATGAAAATTTAGATGAAACTTAGTCTCAAAAATAGTTAGATGAATAGAAGGGGGTAATGTATTCAATAGATATAAAGATGACATCCCAATATCATCATTGCCTTCAAGATAAATCGGACTGTCACCAAAAACAATGACTATCTAATTTGACATGTGAAATCATATATTCTGCAGTAACCGTAATGTAAATTTCCCATTATGCCAGTACAACTAAATAAATTTTACCATAGATGATCTTTCCACTCATGGAGTAGGAAGAAATCCTCTCTAGAACAATCTAATGATTTGGAAAAATGATGGCTGCATGCCTCATAAAACTAGAATCAAACCAATATCAGCTTCCATCAGTTCCAGGTATTAATAAATAGGCAAAATTGTGAGAAACAAAATCTTTCGACCTAACCTGTCTAGTCGGTTAGCTGCTTTGGGCTATATGACAATATATTATAGTTCATCAGATAAATAAGCTATGGTAGAAGTACGATTATTCTAATTGCACAAATGAAAACAGCAAGAAATATCAACATAAATGGAGGGTTCTGACTCTCAAATATGAGAATAATAAGAAGCCCGCCATGCATATCCAGCTTCTTGAAAAGCCATAATATATGAATTTGTTACAACCCTGAAATATAGGCACTTACTTTGTGCTTATTCAGGGCCTGCTTACTTTTTTACTATTACTATTATTATTTCCTGATTAAAAAGAAGCTATTGCTGGTGTTTGAGAAGCATAGTTGTCCAGGAAGCATAATGCATTATAAATCAGACTAAATAAGTTAGTAGAACTGCAGTACTTACATAAGAGCAGGGAAAGAATAAGTAGTAGGACACCCGCACATGAGTAGAGAATTAGTAGCTTGCACCGATGAGGATATACTGGAAACAGGCAAATTGCTAGAGTCAACACTGGCCAAAAAAATGAGAGAAGTGTCTGCCACAGTGGCCGTCGTTTTACAAAAGTCCATGCAAAAAAGGCATCACTTTCTGAAAATACTTGGTCCTACAAAAGACAGTGTAATTACAATACCTTAGTCACCATAAGCAATTTAATAGCATGCTCATAGTTTCCTAGGTCAAAAGGAAAATAAATATATTGTGGATTGGGATGCTGCTCATACGCTGGTGATCCTGTGAAAAGATAGGAACTGGATATATCAACAGAAACACATTTCACTATCCCAAAATTTAAAGTTTCAGACACAAAAGGGGACACATTTTAAATTTTGACCATTTTGCAGTGGAACATATTTTGTCTGCTTTACCAAAGCATCAATCAATCATATGGGAAGAAGCAGAACAATGCAAGAACTAAGAAGCAGAACAATGCAAGAACTAAGAAGCAGAACAATGCAAGAGCTAAGTATAACCATTTCAAGAAGAAAGCTTGGTAAAAGCAAAAGATTGGACCAAGAGAATTCTGGTTTTGAACACTAATGACTATGCTTGTATTCTTTCAAGTGCTTAGTCTTACAAAAATCAATTACATCAATCACTTTTTATCCTACAAAAAGGAAATGTACATAATAATAGATCACACTAACATTATAATGGCTATTACATAAAGCTATGATTGGTCACTAACTACAACATTTTTAAATTTAAGAGATATTTTAGCCACTCGTAAAAGCAGTTTAGATTATTTAGTTATCTTATCGATCTAATTAAATAGCTATTATCAAAAACTTCAGATATTATAATTTTTTGAAAACAATTTTTGGCTCACAAATCTCATATTGGAAAACTTTATTAACAATTACTAAAGAATTTTTTCTTGCAACATTTTTTTGGCCAAAAGCTGCTATAGCAATAGCAATGTGAAACAGGGCATAAGTAAAATCAGAAACTGGCACATTCAACTGATTATAATACCAGCGAATAGCAAGTTAAGAGGTGAGTACCAAAAAGAAATCACTTACAGGGAAAATTTCTAAATGAGCAGGCCAAGTAGACAACTTTTTCTTTCCAGGACGGAGTGTTTTGACAACACGATCACAGCGAACTAAGAGGTTCTTTCTTAATAAAATATTAGCAATTTCTTCAACCTCTAAATGTTTACTTGATTCCAATATATCTTTGAGGTCAGGATGATTCTTCAGGAAACTAACCAAATCCTTCCCTCTGAAGTATTCTACGCGGGTCTCCTGCAGAACAGCCCACCGAGAAACCAAATCTTTGTGGTCTCTCACCTTCTCAGCAAACAACTGAAACACATCCTTCTTTGCAGATTGTTTCTAAGCACATATAGATACAAAATCAGAAAGCATTATTTATCAAAAAAAATCAATACATATCTCTACACTGCCTCTTTTTAACAACAAGCAACTAAACAGAAAGTAAAAATGCAAATCTAGTGCAACATTTTGGAGAAAATATGGTAGATATGTAATGCAATGTTTCAAGATCATAAATGTAAAAGAAAACCATAGATCAGAACAAACCCTAGGAGGGGTATCGGAATTGGGATCTCTGATGCCGTTCTGTACGGCGGCCGATGCTCTCCGCATCCTTTTCTTTTCTGCTGCACCTGATTTCTTCATCTCTCTCTCTCTCTGTGTCGCTGTTCTCTTTCTGCCGTTTTATGTTCCTGCTTTTCGTGTTTTTTGCGTTTTCTTCGTTTTATCAAATCGTTTCGTTCGTTCCGTTTCGTTTTCTTCGTGTTGCACTTTAGTCTTTTATTTTTGGGCACTCCAATTTGTTTTTGTAGGTGGCGCCGATCAATTTGGGCACTCTCTTGCCGTTTGTACGGTCGCCTAATCATTTGTGTCGAACGACGGGTCCATGACTTAAGCGGCACTTTTTGTTGTAGCTTTGTAGTTTAACATTTTATAATTGCTTATGCCGTTTGGGTAATTTTCTTGTTTCTGGCTGTTTTGAGTGGTCGTTTTATCTTTTATTAATATTATTATATTATACAATATAAAGATTTATGAATTTTATAAATTTTTTATGCTGTAACAATTCATAGAAAGCGCACACTGGGAATTAATTACTTAAAATAAAATTACATTTGAAATATATATGTTAACTTCGCCCATTTAAATTTGAATATTTTTATCATCTTATAAAAATTGTACTACTATCATCTCTATTTTTGTAAAAAAATTTCTATTCTCTTTTTTTTTTTAAAGACACAAAGTCTGTTTCATCACATATGACTAATAATGAGTATTAATATTAAAAAATAACTAGTCTCAATAATAAAAAATAATTAGTGATAATAAATACATGCATTTATAAAATTTATTTTCATTTAAATGAGTTTATTAAAGTCCGAAAAATGATATCTTATTTTCAAATAAAAAATTATTTTTCTAAAAAATAATTTAATTTTCTCTTTGGCTATAAAAATATTTTTTGTTAATCAATTTTCTTAAATATCAAATACAAAAAAAATTTTTTGAAAAAAATATTTTTGGTAAACAAATGGAGTTGCTAAGTTGGGCTCATGTGAGTTGTCGTTGCAGTTGTTATCTGAAATGCTAGTAATTAAACATGTCCGCACATTATCTAAGACTGGAATACTCTCACATCCATAGGCAGACAAGAAAACCCATCTCTGGTTTTATCCTAAGCTGTTTATTGGAGTGGCTGTGGTTTCATTGCCATAAGTTGAAATGCTATCTCTTCACTGTTTGTCACCTCCACCGCTTTATTTGATCACCAATAACAAGTATACACCTCTACTCTCTGTCTGTCCAGCACAAGGTGATGATCATATTATCAAGAAAAAAAACAGATACCAATCTTGTTCTTTATTTTCTTCTCGTATTGTTGTTCACGCAGTGGAAAAGGACTCACAGCAGTTTGAGATAGACCCAGACAAGGCTAGAGAAGCCCTTCAAAAACTTGACCAGCAGCTCCAGTACCTCTCCCAGAAACAAGTCACGCCTCCAAAAATAAAAGGTATCCTTCATAATTTGCCTTCTCAAAATATAATATATGTGCTTACGATCATCATCTCATTGTGTTACTTTTCTCCATGAGATTATAATATGAGAAATTTTTATTTGCTAACCAATGCATGCACATTGGTTTAATTAACAAGTAGTATTCTTCATCACTGAACTTTTAATTCACCGACGAAATTGATAAATAGCTGAGTTATAATAATATTATATTTCCAACTAGATTCATTGATTCATAATTTTCATGCCTCACAAAAACAAATCACTCCTCTATTTAGAATGATTAGCAGGCATTAATTTCTGTTGTTCTTTTTTGTGCTTCTTCTACAGCAGTGCATGATCAATGTTTTCAATATTGTTAAGGACAACATTATTAGAGATCCATGGAAGTGAGTAGCACGCTTACATGGGCCATTGTGAGAATGCATATTCATAGACTATATATCATATTAAACTGAAAATCTTAACTCTACAAATCTTGTACAATTATATGTATCTCATCAGCTTGCAACCTTTAAGTTAATTTTATTTATGTATTAAAAACTCTGGGTTCCAAAAACTGCTCAAGCATCAACTAAAATAGTTAGAATTTTAAGCCACATTACCCAACTTGCTTCAAAATCCATGTCTTATTTAAGAAGACAGAAACTGGTGTGCATAGAGGGTGATTGATTCTGTAGACATTTAGTTTGTTCAAATATTGATGTTAAATTTATGTACTACTACAAGATTTAGAGAAAAGTTGGAGTAAATATATTTAGCCGAAGAAAGATCCATATTTTTTTTGTCTTTACTTTTGTTTTGTACATGATATGTTTTATTGAACTCTTTTACAGCTTCGGATGTGAAACTAGCAAGAGATCAAACAACAGAAGAAGAAATACCAGAGTTTTCAGGGTCTTTCCTAGCATTTGTTACAGCTGCACTATTTCTTTTCACCATTTTCTACAATATTATATACATCACAGTAATAGAACCATCCATAGATGGAGGAGATCCAACTCCTACAACTGCTTTGGAAAGTGAATCACCGTCTCCTCAAGTAGCAGCAGGAGTCCTGCAGCTGTTACCATTGGCACCTGGCACCTGAAGTTTTCTCGTAATCTTCTATATATGCTTATGAGTTTAAAAAAAAAATAATAATAAGTTTTGGTTTTGAATATGAACAACCTTAACACTAACAGAACGTACGCGCTAAAGTTAAATAGTTTTCAATATGAGGAGGATAATCTTGACCAGAGATGGGATTAACCGATTTCTTGTCATTTATGGCATGGACATTAATTTTCATGGCATAGCTGATCTACTACTATCAGGGTAAAGAATCATCAAAGATAGCGATGTTGTGGCAAGGTTATTTCGTATTTAAATTCATTGAAAGATTGTGAGAAAAGGCATTTTCTACAATAAAGAAGATGTTATTTCTGCATGGATACCGACGTAATATAAAATTAACGTGTGTCATATAATATATATATATATATATATATATATATATGTTGAGAATGCAAACCAAATATATTTACTAAACAGCAAAAACGTTAAATTCACTCAAACGAGTCTCCCTCCGTGAGTCTTTTCCTAAACCTCTCTATAACGCCTCTCTCTCTCTACACGAGTCTTTCTTTTGATACTCTATGTTCATGACTCTCTCCGTAAACGCCTAAAAATCTATCATCCAAACTTCCATGTCAGGTCTAACGGTTGACATGATTGATGGTATCTTGTTTCTTGTTTCATGAATTACAGAATGATATTTCCTTTTGTTCTATGGCTAATGTGTCACAGTGTTTTCAGGTAAATCTGAAGAGAAGAGACGTTAGAAACTCACTAGTGTTGGCGGTAGACTTGTCCGTTGGCACCCAAAACTAAGGCAGGATCATCAGTATCCATTCCTTGTACATAAAATGATGTCTACTGTAAACCATTTTCGCTAGTAGCACGATTCATCTCTTCCTGCTGCTGGGATAGATTGACCAATGCATTTAGTGACTCCACTCTTGCCATGTGATACTTCTCATCATAACCTTCTAGGTTGGTGTCATTAAGCAATTGGTCTGCAAGATTACTAATTACCATTTTATTCATAAAGCTAGTGTCACTCCCTTGTTATTGATGACCATAAGTTTGATTCCCATGAGTGAATGAAATATTAGGACTCAGCTGCATTGTTCCATAATGTCATTCTAGGATTAGCCTCAAAGCTATGTGCTCATTGGAATGCGAAAAATTCATAACTAAGTCCCAAAAAACAAGAGTTAGTGTAACTTTTAGTACAAAGGCATTGGGCAAGTACCTGATATTGGTGAAGGTGTTTCATTGGAAGATAGTTGGGCTGCTGCTTGCTCATAAGACTGATGAGCATGCGGGGTAGCCACCAAAGGAGAAGGAATACCAAACAGACTAAATGGTAATCCAAGATTGATATTTGGCCTATCTTCATAGAATTGAAAGCTAAATTTGCAAATCTGCAAATGTTTGGCTCAAAATAAGGAAATAGCAGACTTGGAAAAGGTTTCTTGCATAAGTCATACAATCATCGATTGCATTGTGCTAGTTTTTCATTGTGTTTGTCAAGTGATCCTGGAGGAAACATAAGATAATGCCTCCTAAGGAAACAAAATCATGCAGTAGATTCAATATATTGAAAAATGTCTAATTGTATTTGTTTGAAATGATATCATAAAAGAAAAGGTTTAGACCTGCAAATGGAAGCTTGGCCTTCAGTGAAGGTTGTTGCTGGTTTCCAAATAGTATGCTTTCTTGGTTGTGGATCATTTTCCTCTTGGAAGGCAGGCGCCTGGTTTAACTGCAAGAAGAAACTTACCATGTTAACTATAATGCAAAATTTGCACTAAGGAGAAGCTGGCTACCATTCCATGCAAAAGAAAAAAATAAAAGAAGAACTTCAAGTTCAAGAATTCCAGCCTGATTCTCCTGAACAAAAGCTCTCATGCCCCCTATATCATTCCACCGAATTTCAATCTTGCTTTTCAAACCACCATTAAATAATTCCCATACCAACTTCTTTTTAGTGTAGTAACATTTAGCTACTAGATCACCTTCATTCTTTGATCTTCTTTGGACACATTCTCTATTCGATATGAGATAATGCCATTACAAAAGAAATATTAAATTAGAAAACTATATATGTATATACCTCCCATTTTCCAATTCTAAGCACTGAAACTGAGAAATTAGATGCCTTCAACTTCTCAGAAATTGGTTGGAACCCGAAATCCTCAACCTTAGAATGATGATTAGATTGATTAAGTTTCTTCTCCACTAAATCTAAGAAACATGGTGTAAGTGTGAGTTTTAAACCAAATGGATGTAACCTCAAAAGGGTATCAGCGACCTTAGCCTGCAAAGTAAGTAATTACAAAAACCATATAAAATAAGAACAACGGATTAATGCAATGTATCTAAATTCTTTTAAAAATAATTCTATTCTCATGTAATACTCGCAAAATTTTTTTTAAAGAAACAACAAAAACTTATCAGCTAAAATCACATGTAAATGTCCTACTCCTATGCAAATTCCAAAGCCACCATTAATGAAAAAATTCAATATGCAAGTATACAAACAAATGAATAAAAGAAAAAACATCAAGAATCTTTTTTTTGAAGAACAAGAAAGTTGAATACATGATCCAGGACTAAGAAACAGAGAAATGATCATTAAACCTGTTCATGATTCTGCTTTGGTAATTCTTCAATTTGCAGCTTTAGTGCATTGAAGGAAAAAGATAGAACCACAATCTTGATTATTATTTAACGCAGATAAATGGTTCTGAAGTTCTCCTTTTGCACTAATTACACCATTGTTATCACCACCATTAGTCAACAACAAAACCCGACTAGAACATTCTTGAGCCATGATAATTTTTCACTAAAACCCACTTCATTATTTAGAATAGAAATATATGCTCTATGGTATTTATGAATGCTTAACCTTTAGAATATTATGTAGGGAAAAACAGAACAAAGAATAACAGAAAATAGTGGGAAAAAGATGAAAAATGAGATAATATAAAAAATAAAAAAGATATTTATAATTTTACCTGTAGTATTTTATCTTATTATTGTTACTGTTGTCTGTTTCTTTGTTAGTTAAGTAGTTTGTGTGCAACCCAACTTCTTAGGGTTTGTTAGATTGGTTATTCGAGAATTACTTGACTATAATAACAAATACATCCTTTAAATTGTCTTAAAGTGATAATAAATGATAAAATAAATTTTTTTTTTCAAATTTATCCCTGAACATGTATTATTTTATCAAAATTATCTTTTATCAGTACTTTTATACACCACTATACTCATATTTAGTCCATTTATCCCTACATCTGTTGTAATTGAATTAACGAACAAAATTATTACTCTATAAAAATATCATTGCGTCATAGTGAAACTATATTTTTAAGATTTAGAAATTTAAAGAAAATTGTGTTTTTATTGGAGTATATGTGAGTCTGGTTCTCTTAAATGCATTTTTTGACTGTATAATTATGTTCATTCATTTAATTACAACAAATATAGAGAAAAATAAATTAAATAAGAGTATAATAGTATGTACAAGTACTGCTAAGTGGTAATATTGATGAAATAATATAAATTTATAGATAAATTTGACGAAATAATTCATTTTATCTTTTATTGTCATTTAGAGATAAATTTAAGAGTGTATTTAGTAATTAATCAATTTTACTTTCACTCAAACTTTCTTTCTTTTTCTACAATAAACAATATGTTAAATGTTGTATGGTAGGAAGCAATATTTTGAAAACCAAATCAGATCAGTCAATCGGATTAGATAAGTAAAATTGAAATTTAGATTAAAGTTTAGTGCGGTTTGACTCAAAGGGATTTTTTATATTATTTTTTATTTTTAATTATTATAATTATATTTATAGATTTTTAATATATTTTAAAAAAATTTTAAAGCTATTTTAATATTATTTTTTAAATTTTATTTATTATTAAATTAATTAAACAGATCGATTAAATCAATCGGATCCACCAAGCCGTGAATCAGTCTTTCCGTCTCTCTCAAACGCCTCTCTCTCTACGAGTCTATCTCTTCATACTCTATCTGAGTCTCTCTGTAAACGTCTGTGTCTTGATACTCTATAAGCCTCAACGTTCAACTTTTGTTCATAAATTCCATAAAAGCACCTCTTTAGATTTATAATTTCCTTGCAATTTCAGTGAATAAGAAAGGGAATCGTGCAATTGTTACCTATAGTTGTGGTATACGGCTAAGACAAAAGTTGTCAATGGTTCGCAGCTAGCTTGAGTTTGCAATTGAGATTCTAAATTGATTTTGGATATCAATTGGATCTGGGTAATTTTGATTTAAGGATTTTCCATTTGTAAACAGTGTGTTGTGTTGGTTTTTCTATCTTTCGGCTGTTTTATCTTTGTTCCCATCTGGGTTGCCTCCAAGCTTGGGTTAATTGAACGATGGCTTTAATTTTAGACATTTTCTTGGTAATTTTAGTCATTCTCTTGCTTTAATTTTAGTCATTTTAGCAATAATTGTTTAAGCTTGGCACATGAATTAATCTCTTGTACTGAGATTATTTGAACGAATTAAAGAATCAATCGAGTTGGGTAACAAGAATGTAATTCTGATTGTTGTCCGAATTATCGTAGATTTTCGAGTTAGGTAAATTACCGTTATTGAATGGAAATTATTCATCTTTTACTGTTTAAATCTATACCTTTTATTATTAAATTTTGTCTCAGTGTATTCTTTTCCTGTGATCTTACAGTTAGCATCACAGGTAGGTGTGTTCCTATGCATAAGGATATTATATAATCCCAATAAAGATATATAAGCAATTAGAGAATTTTATTCTGAGATCACAATTAGTGGTATACTTTTGAATAGTAAAATTACCATAATTTCTTATAATAAAATGAGTACTAATGAAAAAATAAAATAATAATTTAAATTTATGATATGCCTTGGTCATTTCTCAGCTTCAACATATTTAGCAAATGAATTTCAACCCTTTTCTTTTCTTGTTCTCAATATTAACTGCAGGTGATTAGCGGAATAAACAGGATGATTTTTTTTTATTTATCTATTTACTTTCATTTCAATTTTTATGGAGTTGGATTGCTTCCCAATTTTTATTTCTCACTTCTATTTGGACTTCTCAAGAAAAATGGAATAAGCTCCGACAATGACTTGAAGGATGCAACCAGTGTTTTTATGCCTTTATCTACGCTGCCATATGCTGACCAATTCTGGCCCTTTAATTTTTCCCTTTTCTGTTCACTTATCTTTTCTTTAAAAAATGCATTTTCCCTATCTCGTGTTATGCATTTGATGTTAAATAGAAATCAATCTTCTTTTGATATGTGGCTTAAGGTAATCTATCAATCTTAAGTATGACTCTTTATTTTTATAATTTTTTCGTAATTTTTATCTAGCATACAAGAAATAATATACATAGCTTATGCTTTTCCATCTCTTTTCTTTCCTTTGTTGATTTCTTTGTATTTAATATTTCTGTAGATTGCAAGATCTATTCATTGAGTTTGATTAGACTAAATTTTTTTTCTGATGTTTTTGGGGATCAAGTTTCTTTTTTAATTTGTTGAATAAGATTGCAAGATATTTTTTTTAGTTAGTTCAGTCTGCCATTTGTTATCATATCCAAAACAGAAATTGGTATGTTTTTTGTTACCGAAACTGATTAGGAATTTAAGAGAAAAAAAAAATAGACAGATTATTTGATATGTTATTGTAATTGATTAATATATTTGTTTTCCATTTGAAAATCGAGTGATGACTTTCCTATTTGGCTGCATTTTATACGTGGAATCAAGTTCCGAATCAATAACAAGCCATTTGAGGTTTTACTGTTAGTTGGAACCCTTTATGGTCAGCAACATATCATTGTTTCCATATATTCCTTAACAGACTAATTATGAAGGGTTTGATTTAATATCATTGACTTCTGTAATTGTGCAGAGATGTTGGCAGAATTATCAAGAAGGGAAAAGGCAGCTAATATCAAACCAGATCCTCATATTGATTTCTTCATGAAGGTGAGAAGAGAATGGATAAGAGGTTGTTGTATGTGAATTTTCTGTGGAAATGTAATATCTGTTACAGCAAAAAAAGTGGTTTTATACTTAAAATGTGCTATAACACTTGGATTCCATAAGCAGCTGCATTAGAGGGGCAAAAGATCAGTATAGTTACAGATTACATTCTCAAGGTACCAACAAAAAGCCAATTAGTCTGGTGAGTTCCAAAAAAAGTACTTGATTGGTATCTGTATAATTAAAATGTTTGCATGTGACATTATGTAGATTTTAGAACTTGATATTTGCGCTGATACCATGGTGGGGGATGAAATGTTATGAGGCATCTCTGGTGGACAAGAAACGAGTTACAATAGGTAACAAAACTTTTCAGCAAGCATATATCATCCAATTCTCATTCCCTAAACTGCTCTCTGGATGATATTGTATGTCTAGAAAGGTTTGTAGGTTTTATATTTTATGATGTTCTCCACCTATAAGATCAAGTTCAGTTGCCAATTATCTGTCTCTTGCAGCTATTAATTGCAAATGGGATTCTCGGATCCTAGGTAAAAAATCCTGCACAAGAACCTGATGAAAAGTTTGCTGAAAGTAATGTCCATATTTATGGATCAAACACATCTGTTGTTTTTGTATGTAACCATATCATTTGTTTATCATATGGAAAAATTCACAATAGCGATATCTGTTATGATATAAATGCACAATGATGATTAGTTTTGTTTTACCATCGTGAAAGAAGGAAATTTGGTTAGGGTAAATTTTGGGGGTAGGAGAAAATAAAAGTAGAACTGCAAATTTTGGAAACTTACAACAATGAGCTGTGATGTGTAAGATTATCTGATAGGCTATGATGAAGCCAGCCTCTAGCTTTTCTTATGGGTGGGAATATCCAGTAGAGATATGTGTATAGATATATATATATAATATCCACTTGGTAGATGTGTTAATAGATACCTTCTAGAAAAGACACCCTCCAATTTATAAAATCTCCAACATGAAACAAAAGTTTGCCCAATAAACCAAATACAGGATTCCACAAAATTATTACTATATGTTGCTGCCACCAAATGCTCAAACCAAGCGGCTATTTCCTCAGAAATGATAAGGCAAGGGACATAAGCTACTTTTTGAGATGTCTGCTGCTTCATACTCAAATCTCAGTTTAATAATAAGGTTAAGCATCAATAGTATTTCATCTTTTACCAGATTTGTGATTGCTATCTCAGATAACATGTATTTGTATAATAACATCATATCTGACTAAAACTGAGATTGCACACTTTTTTTTTACTACTAAGCACGTAGCATAACACAAAATTCTAAAGCAGTAGTATGGTGAAGCTGGGAGCCTTATCAAAATAGAAAATAAAAAGTGTGTAACAAGTGCAACTATTGCATTATCACCATGCAGTGGTTTATGCTTTATAACAGCAACCAGCTCAGCAAGTCAATCTCCGAGCCCAACATCTTTCTTGCCCTCTCTTCATTGATGACCTGAGAAGAAAATTTAATGCAAAATCAATAAATAAATAGAAAGAAGCATGAACAGATTTTTCTATTTTCATTTTATATAAATTTCTTTGTTTTGTGAGATGAGTGCAAAAACTACTTTAATAAGGTATAAGCAGATACCAGTACTTGAACTTGCACTACTTTCTTCTGTAAGACATCAACCACTCTTTTGCCAACGCCAACTGTAGCTCTAACCACCAGCACAATGCCAGAATTGTCCATTGCGCTTTTTGCCCCAGTCGATGATGGACTGGATAGTTTCTCAACTAGAAACTCAAAGAACTTTGCATAATAGGGAACTAGAGTAAGTTCAACATTTCAACAAATCTTCTGGCTTTATAAAATGAAATTCCAATGAAATCTATGTCCAACCTTAGCAGGAGATGGAGCCATTAAACAAATATAATGTTTTCAAAAATCTACCGAAGTCCCAGCCTTGCCTTTAGGCTTCTGCTAAAATGGGTCCTCTGTATGTTTTCAAAGTAAAAAAACTGACTTTTGTTGATACTATAGTTTGTCATTCATCTTATGAAATACCTATTGTGAATAGTATCTTATGAATCTTATGTTAATTATTACGTTTTTTTTTTTTTTTTTTACAGAGACCCGTAGATATTCACTTGATACTTAAATACAAACTCAAAATATTGCACATTGTGCATTTTTTTTAACGTTAAAATATAATTATAATATAAAATATTTGCAATATCTCAATTTCATGTTCATGAGCATTCCTCATATCTCATATTTAGCAGCTTTCATGTGGTTTCGGAGGCATATCTTTTAGTTTTGGTTCATTATAGTTTATATATTAATTAGGCTTTAACTTTTTTCAGTTGTTGAATTTTGAGTTTTAGTATCTATTTTTAATATTTTGCTTTGTTCTATAGACTTTTCAAGGAGAATTCTTATACATTTAATGGATTTTTAAAATTTAAATAAATTTACCAAAGTTTTATATTATAAATATATTTTTACATAAAAGTTTCAATTGTTTAAATTTTATTTCAATTAATAAATAATTAATTATTTGAAAATAAAAAATAACAATTAATTCCAATTCAAAATTAGTTAAAAAATAATTTTATTAATAATATATATTATATCACTACTTTACTAGTTAGAAATTTGTATGTTTTATATTCTATTTAACAAAAGAAATATTACTTATTATTTTTTATCCTTATTTTTTTTTTGTAAGTAAATAGAGAAAGAAGATAAATAAATAATAATAATAATTTACATAAAATGAAATACGAATAAATATTTATACCATATATTCATCTAAGAAACTATGTCCATATAAGTAGTGGTAATTTTATTTTTATAAATTTATAAGTTTTTCTTTTATTTAACTATATTAAATAATAATTTAAATTTTTATTTGAATTGTAACTCATAATGATGATTTTTAGAAACTTTAGTATAAAAATCACAAAAATAATAGTGTAATAATATTTTGTTACAAAGGTATTTTACATTAGTGATACTTAGAAAAATATCATAAATAATGTCACAAAGTTCTTTGTGAATAACTTAACTTAAAAAATTTCTTCACTTTATAAAAAAATATTAAATTCATCACTTTTTTATAAATTTTTATTTAAGTGTTGATAAGCCTATTTCATTTTATAAAATGATAATTTTATAATTTTTCTATAACTTAACATAATGTCTTAGTAATTTAACAAAAAAATTTTCACTTTATGAAATAAATGAAAACTTTAAATTTTTTATAAAGTAATTACTTAATATAATTATAATTTACTTAGTAAATATATTTTATTTTATATTAAAAAGATAATTTTATAATTTTTTATAAATTATTTACTCAATATAAATTATTTATAACTTGATATAAAAATTTACTTCATTTCACAAAAAAAAGTTTAAAGTTTTTTTTTCATAAAATAGTTTTTTAATATATAAAGTGTAAAACTTAATGAAAAAATTATTTATTTCATAAAAAATAATAAGTTTTTTTTTTTAAAGTGTTTATATAATATATGCGTAATTTAACAAAAAAAATTATTTTACTTTACAAAATAATGAAATATTAATAGTTTTTCATAAAGTAATTATTTAATGTAATTATAGTTTACTTAATGAAAAATTATTTTAAATTACAACAAAAAGATAATTTTATCTTTTTTTATGAATTAGTTGTTTCACATAAATTGTTTATAACTTAACGTAAAAATTACTTCATTTCACAAAAAACTTTAATAATTTTTTTAATAAATAGTTACTTAATATAAAATGTGTATTATAACTTAATAAAAGATCATTTTATTTCATAAGAAAATAATATTTTTTTTCCAAACTACTTAATATAATGGTTGAGTAATTTAATAGAAAAAAATTATTTACTTTACAAAATAAATGAATTTTATAGTTTTTCTATAAAGTAGTTACTTAATATAATTGCAATTTACTTAATGAAAAATAATTTTATATTTCAAAAAAGATAATTTTATCATTTTTTTCATAAAGTAGTTCTTTAACGTAAATTATTTATAGTTTAATGAAAAAAATTAACTTCACTTCACCAAAAAAAAACTTTAAAAATCTTTCTATAAAATAGTTACTTAATATAAAATGTTTATACCTTAATGAAAAAAATATCTTACTTCATAAGAAAATAGTAAGTTCTTTTTTTAAAAGTGTACATAACATAATATTGGACTAACTTAACAAAAAAATTTTATTACCTGAAATTTTATTTTTTCATAAAGTAATTATTTGATGTAGTTGTAGTCTGCATAGCAAAAAAATTATTTTATACTACTGAAAATATAAGTTTATTATTTTCATAAATTAGTTACTTAATGTAAATTATTTATAATATAATGGAAAAATTATTTCACTTTACAAAAAAAATTTAAAGGTTTTTATATATAATAGTTACTTAATATAAAGTGTGCATAAATTAAGGAAAATTATTTCACTTCACGAGAAAATGATAATTTTATTAGTTTTTCTGTAAAATATATTTAACATAATTTGTCAATAACTTGACAAAAAAAAAATTTCACTTTATTATTTTTTATAAAGTAAGAACTCAACAAAAATTACAATAACTTAATAGAAAAAATCATTTTATTTTAAGAAAAATGATAATTTTATCTTTTTTTTATAAAGTGTTTACCGAATATAAATGATTTGAAACATACTTAACGTAAATGATTTGAAACATGATATTAAAAAATTACTATATTTTACAAAAAACTAAAAATTTTATTTTTTTAATAGTTACTTAATATAAAGTGCATTCAAGTTAATAAAAAAATTATTTCACTTTATAAAAAAATAATTTATCATTTTTCTATAAAATAGTTAGTTAAAGTTATTACTAACTTAACATAAAAAAATTTCACTTTACAGAAAATTAATATTTTATAGTTTTTTTCAATAAATTAGTTACATAATATAAAATATAAGTAATTTTATGAAAATCAATTTTCTTCTCAAAAAAATAATTTTTCATCTTTCATAAAGCGGATATTTAATAAAATTTAACAAAAAATCATTTTGCTTCACAAAAAAATTGCTACTTTATAACTTTTCTATCAAATAGTATGTGCAACTTAATGTAAAAAATAAAATATATTACTTCTTAAATATGTTAAGTTATAATTTATAGATTACAAATTATAACCTAAATGTAATAGTTGATTATCATTTGTTTCTATTATAATTATCTAATTTATTATTTTTATTTTGATTTCCCATTAAGATATCCAATTTACAATGGCATCATATTTGTGAAATTTTGATTAATTTATATCACTTTTTGTTAAACAAAATTTTATTTATTTATAATACAAAAGAAACTTTAAATTAGTAGATTAACGACTATAGGAATTTATAATTATTTATTAATTATTAAAATACATTTTAAATATGGATTAGTAGATTAATAACTATCAGTTTAAAACTGATATTTGCAGTTTGATTAACTGAATTGTGAGCATCTCTATATTGAGATATTTTAATGAATTATTATAATTTTCTTCAAAAATACTAAAAAAATATGAATTATTAAATTAATGGTTATCCTAAATAATGTTATTTATTAACTATTAGAGATACATGTTCCATATCTTATGTTATATTTTAAAATATTATATTACTTTATAAATATTTTGAGATATATTTTTATAAATAACAAATTACAATTAAAGAGATTATAGTTAGTTTTAATTATAGATATGTAGCAGGTTAGTGATCGTATAAGTTAGAAAATCCTTTGACTTTAATGAGCCCTATCAATTATGAAATTATTAATTTAGTATGATTGTATTATAATTAATTCTATAATCACACATGCTATAATAATAAATATTTTTAAATAAAAATTTAGAATGAAACCCTTAATTAGGTGAGCTCTTATGCACTTTACTCATATTTTATTACTAGTTAAAATATTTTAATTGTATTTTTTGAAAAAATTAAAAATTTACTACTTAGATTTGTAAAATAAAAATTACAGAATGTGATAGTTACTTGTTAAATATTAAAGCTACATTTTATATATCATATACAATATTTTATGATATATTACTTTTTTTGAAACGTTACGATATATATTACTTATTAATTAGTGCGGCTTATTAATTACATGTCATATGTTACAGTTTGAAACATAATGGTTACAATTTACCTAGAGTTTTCATAATATATTTATTTATTTATTATTAATTCTAATGGTTGATATTAAAATAATCATAATCCTATAATTATTATTAATTTAAATGTATAATACGTAATATTAGATGATGTATAATATATTAAAATTTTAATTATAAAAATTATAAAAATGATTTAATACAAAAATAATATATAAAGTTATATTTTAAATATCAATGGCTACATCTTATATGCACAAAATTATATTTAACAATATTTCAAATTGATAAAATAGTATTTATTAGAAAATTTTAATTATGAATTACGTCTTATAGATTTGGAGTTACATTATTAAATAACATACAATATGCTAAAATTTAGATTATGAAAATTATAAAAATAATTTAATAAAAAATAATGTGTAAAGTTATATTTTAAATATCAGTAGTTATATTTTATATGCACTAAATTACATTTAATAATATTTCAAATTAATCAAATGGTATATATTACAAGAATCTAATGTGAGTTACATTTTATAGATTTTAGATTATGATATAATTTTTTATAGATTTTAGATTATGATATAATTAATAATAGTTACAATTTGATATGAATGTTGAATTATTATTATTGAATGCCATAATTTTACTCTAAGAAAATAATTTTTTCATAATTACATTCATCAATCAAAAGAAGAAATCATACTGAACTTTGAAATTCCTTTTGTATCAACAAAAAAAAAATCAACCATTTCATTTTCCTTCCAAATTTCTCTGTTGGATACATTATAGCATCTATTTTTGATTGCGAGCCTGCTCAATATTACTAAGGTTGTTGTAAAAGTTTCTTTTTACAGTTGGTGGATTCATTATAATTGAGAAAGGAAAATGGATCATGTGATGGTAGCACAGAAGAAATTATGAACATCATCAATCAGACAAAGTGATGAACACTCAAAAGTACAGAAGGACCACAAATCGACTCGTCCAAACATGTTAACTGTGTATCATCGTAGCCCTCTCTTCTTCTTGCCCTCATACACGAGAAAATCACTTGCTTAATTTTGGTCGGCAAATCTCCTTAGTTTTAGTCCATCTAGCTACTGTAGATAAATTTATGAGGTTTTGTTTGTTTTCGTACATGGTCAATGCATGGAACTTATTCTTGGATGTGGCTGTCGTCTTATATCTTAAAACAGAATTTAGGTTTGGATTTTGACCTAAGCATGCATAATTTGTGATTAATTAAAGTTTCTTTGAATTGGGAAAAAGGTCTAAATAATTAAGACTGTAAATTAAGATGTTTGCAAAGGTGTATTTCATAATTTCAGTGGCGGCAAAAAATATATATTGAATGGGGGATGGAGTCATAACTGTACAAAAGTACAAAGGGGCAAAAAAAAAAAAAAAGTCCAAAATGAAGGTTAGCCAAGATTTGACCATTACAAAGATACCTGGATTTGACCCCTTGGAGTAGAAGAAATAATCAAATAAATGCTTGGCTTTGGATCAATCTACATGTTCAGCAATATATATAAGGTTCAAATTGAGTTATCAAATGCATTCATGAGGTGTACTATCCAACCCAACTGCCGCCAAACTATTTGGTTGGCATCTCCTTTCTCTTTTCTCTTTTCACCTGCACCTATTATTGCTATTGCCTGCCTCAACAACAACACCCAACAGGTATTCTATTGCCTTTCTTTCTTTTTTGCCCTCTTTATTTTTACCCTTTTTATTTCAAAAGAAATAAAAAATTAAGTATATTCCTTTTCTTTCTTCCTGTTATTCTCTTGTATACAGCTTTTTTAATAGCCAAAATGGCAAATTCTTACCATAAAAAGATTGTATTTTTCATGGTCTTAAAACAAAAATGCCTCTGATTAAAATATGTCAGTCTAAGTTGCAATACAATTATAGTGCAATTATAGTGCAATTATATTCAAATACTTCAAAATTAGAACACCTCCAAGTGTCTTTGTTGTTATGTTACTGTATTTATTTATTATTTTACTTGTTTTTTTGTTTCTTGGGCTAACCTGAGATTTGCTTGGATAATTATTGAGAAGAGTAAAAAAGAAAAGAGGAAAAAGCAATAGGGTTGTGTCTTTGTTTCTCTCTGTATCTTGCGTTGTCGTTGAATCCAAGAGAGGAGAGGGAGAGGGAGTTTCTGCAAAAAGAGAAAAATAAAAAAAGACGAGCTTCTTTGAGTCTCTCTCGTTATCTCTTCCACATTTGCACTTTTGGGTTTGGTCTTTTCACATTCTTCCAGTTTTTGAAATTTAAGTAATTAAATTGGAATTTGAAGTCAATCTCATATCAGATTCTCCTCTCCGTCCACAAGTCATCATAATTCTCAGGTGGGTATTCATTTTCTAACACAACATTTCCCTTTCTTGAAGCTCACAATCTAATATTTTTATTGTTTCTTGTTTTTTTCCCCAGTTAATTTCTTGTATGAATCTAATGTAAATTTATTCTCTTTTGTCCGTCTTAGTAGAAAGATCAAATGTTTCTATAAAGTTTCCAAATTTATTGGAGATTCCTGCTTTTCTAATTCCTCTTTGTTTACTAAATCCATTGTTTCTTGAAAGCAAAATGACCCTCATATCCAAAGTCACATGTAGTTTATTGCAGATGAAGACCAAATACTGAAAAGTTTATTTCTTTTGCTTTATTGGATATCTTGCAATCTATGCAGGTTTTGTTCTTTGTGGGGAATTGAAAGTTTCATAGAGAAGCGCTGATTCATGGGGAATTGCTGTGTAATCCCTTCTTCGAGCTCCTCAGCCGAAAAGAAGAAGAAGAAAGCCAAAGGAAAAAACAAGAACAAGCAAAATCCATTTTTTGGTGAAGATTATATTGTTAACAATGGATCTGGATTTTTAGAGAAGCTTTCTGTCTTGAAAGAACCCACTGACCGTGATATCTTGGCTCATTATGATTTGGGTCGTGAGGTTGGCCGGGGTGAATTTGGGGTTACATATTTGTGCACTGATGTAAACAATGGTGACAAGTTTGCTTGTAAATCTATATCAAAGAAGAAGCTAAGGACTGCAGTGGATATTGAGGATGTGAGGAGGGAGGTTGAGATAATGA